>JARVGP010000268.1:0-55029 GCA_029876185.1 Mansonella ozzardi | reverse complement strand
TTTTTTTATTTTTTTTTTTTTTTTTTTTTTTTTTTTTTTTTTTTTTTTTTTTTTGCGGTAACTTTTTGTCTTTACTTGTAATTTTATGACTAAATGAGAAAGAAAAAGAAAATTTGTCTTTGAAGTATAACGATCATAACTTAATCACTTTTGCTGCTGCTATATTATCGTTTATTTTTTTTTATAATTGATATAGTAAAATTACAGGAAACAATAGGGACAAAGGAAAAGCTTAATCGAATAAGGTACAATCTTTTTAAAAAGTTTAACATATATATTTATGACAATTTTATCACTAAAAAAAGTAAGAGACTGGAATTTGACTAATGCATAGATTTGTAAGCATATTAAATGAATGAAAAAGCTTCGGAATAAAAATTAGAAATAAATTTGGAGATTTTTACAGAGAAGGAAGTTGAAATTAGTACGGTAAGTAAATTTTCCATCAGTTGATCGCATTGAGTGATATGATAGTAGCAAGGAGAAGTGTAAGAGTAAGTATAACTTAATGTAATATGAAAAAGGCGTTAAGTACTTGAGAAAATTAAGTAAAGTAAAAGTTTTAGATAAAGCTTGTGAAAACACTCTTGAAAAATTAATTTCCTCATTTTGTTTTCTTTTCACAATTATTGGAAAAGAGTAGTAAAAGAAGGGAAAGAAAAGGATGGTGACAATATGCTATTCATTTTTCGATGACTTCATTTAAGTGAGCAATGCTTTTAGCTCTAAGTAGTTATAGTAGTAATAAGTAGTTTTGCTAGTTTACTTGTACCTTTTCGCTATTTTCGATACGTTATGTTTTTTGCTCTACGTTTTGCACAGTGCAGTAGGAAAATGTTAATGGTGGTTTCTTGAGGAGTTCAAAAATCGTCACATCGTCCAGACATTCTTTCCGAAATATTCTTCTTGTAATGGTCATTTTCTGATTAAAACTTAATCTTCAGTACTATAATTATAACTATGGTTTTTGCTAATAATAACATTTAATTCTGAATTACAATACTCATGTTTAGTTTTATTTTTCCTTCTTGATATTATTTTTGAAGTTAATGATAGTTATAAAGCAAAATAATATTTGATTTTCTTTAAATTAACAAAATTCCTATCTTTTTTTTTCGGTCTTAAAGTTGTGCAATATTAAAAGTTATTTCTATTTAATAGATAGTTAGATAGATACCTTTAGAGTTTCTCAAATGGCTATGAAATTCATTATTTAAATTTAAAATGAAGTTAGGATGATTATCACTGAAGCTAATATCAATGTCAACAACAAGGTGAGGGAAATGAAGATTCGAAGAAGGAAAGCATTGGTGTGTAAATTAATGATTAGAAAGTCGACTGATGTTGAAAATTATTTACACTGAAATCATTTCGTTTGTAAAATAACTTCATAGATGATGTCTCATAGTTTCACAATTAATGTAATATTTTTTTCTAAAATTTAAACTCAACAAATTTTAATTAAATGTGTGAATTGAGCTGTGTATGTGTGTGTGTGTGTGTGTGTGTGTATGTATGTGTATATGTGTGTGAGTGCTCACTTTTTCTTTTAGCTACCATCTCTAACAGCTCTGGATTTAATCCTTATTGGTTTGCAACAATTATCATGAAATTTGATTGATATTCATGCTTGCAACACAGACATATATAAGCATTTAAGAAACACTGAAATAGTGGAGAAAAATTTACTTTCTAGTTAATCATCAAAATTTGAGATTGACAAAAGAAAGCATAGCCAAAGGGGAAATGGGTAGGAGAGGATAAAATAGAATTTAGGAAAAATTTTTTGGATTTAATCAAGCAGAAAGCGAAAATGCTAAGCTTGGCTGGTTTCATTTTTGCGCATAATCACCTCCAAGATTCATTCATTATGTCAAGTTTTTATCGTAAAAATGAGATTGCTTTCTAAGCTTTACTTGAAGTAGTAGCAAACAATTAAATTTAATTAAAGTAGAAATTGAAATGGAATTAATCATATTTGAGAATGCATACATAGGTTTGTGCGTGTGTATGTGCATGTGATTCTTCTAACATAATAAATTTCTTGTGAATGAATGAAATGATAGCATTGTGATGTTAATTTAAATTTTGATTAATTTTCAAAAATTAGTTCAATGATTAAATGAATGGCTTCGTGTACATTCGGAAATTTGTCTCCAATTCGATGCAGAATTGCAGCCTTTTAGTCGAATTGCTTCCTAATTTATTCAATCATTTTTTTGACTGCTGATATTTTTTGGAATACTACGATGATTCTTTTTCAAAATATCCAAGTTTGTAAGCTCTATAATCAAGTGTCAACAGTTATTAGTGAATGATTTGATAAATTGTTTCTAAAATCGATGCTTTTTAGGCATAAATTTTGTAAACAACATTTCCAAAAATAATAATGAAAATGTAATAAAATTTTACCAAATTTGAGAACGCAATTAAATTAATGATTAAATTTGAATTTTTACAAGCTTCTGCATTTAAACTCTTAAGGTATATTTCAATTATTCTTACTCTTTTGTTTATCCTTGTTAATTAGCTATCTCTCTAGTATGAAGGCGATCTATAATATAGTATCACAGTAGTACTGTCGTTTACATAATAATTGAAATTGAATATTAATAATTTATATTTTTGTGAATATTAATAATTTATATTTTTGTAATTCTATACCAGTAGAGTTATTTCTGCTAAAGATTGTTAATTACTTTTGTCCAGGAAAAATCTTTTTGAATATTTATTTCTGTCATGTTTTGTTTTCAAAAAAGAAACTGTTGAATTTCATGAAATAACGATATGCTCATTGAGATTAGAAGATTGCCTGTATAATACAAAAAAATATATATGCTCCAAAGCAAGAGAATTTTGTAAAAGTTTCGTTTAAATAAAAAGAATAAAAAATTTGATTTTTTTTATTTCTGAACATAATTTTATAAAATTTCGTGTTTCTTTTCGAAATTTTGCGAAAATTTGAAATTTCAATCATTTTTTTTTTAAAAAAAGTCAACTTGAATTGCTGAAAAATATATAAATGATGGTTTTTTTTTTTTGTTTGTGACATGAAAAATTACACTTTGTTAACTACAGATTTATTATCATAAAGCTCTTATGTAGCAGCAGTGAAAATATATCTATCTGAAGAAACGTTATAAAAAAGTGTTTGATGTTATTTTGGATGAAATGCTTTTCTTCTACATTTCTTCATTTTATCTATCACATAAATTATTTCATGTCTAAAATTTCAATTTTTTCTCAATAATTTATCCTTTTTTTTTTTTTCATATATATCGTCATTTTCTTAGGTTGTTTGTGTATTTGCAGTGTGTAAGTAAATAAGTGACATAAAGTGAGCAGAAAAAAATTGAAATAAAATTTGCTCAGCCTTCTTCTCATTTCCTTTAGCGACTGTAGATGGATAGATGAACTGCTTGCAATTGCATTATTCGTTAAATGGCCACCCTATGCTTCGTATTTAATTATTTCTTCACTTGTGTGTAATAGCATTACATATCACAGCCCTTTTAGTTTTCTGCTCTCACTGATTCTCAAATATTCGTAGAGCTGAATTTAAGTTGATTTGTTGATTCACACTACACATCATTTTTATTTTTTCCATCTTACAACTATTAAATTGTAAATCTTTTTTTTTTTTTTTTATTCGATGAAATGTGCAAAATTATTTTGTTATTCGTTATTCGTGCAATGTTTTGAATTTATTTCTTTCAAGTATCAAGATTTTGACAGAATAAATTCATCATTAGTTGACAGTTGAGTTGAGCGTTGTTTGTTTTAAATCTTATCAAAAGTTTCATCATTGAATTAATTTAAAAAAAAAAAATGGTTTTTTTTATATACTGTCATCATGTCATACACCGTATCACTTAGTATGATACGACATACCACAAACGCCTAACAATGGTCTATATGACTCATCTTTTTCAAAATAGTACGTCTTTGTTTTTTTTTTTTTGATTGATTAATTTATTGATAGGGTGAAAATAAAATACGTTCGTTTTTACTACTCTTCTGTCATTCTCTAAATATCATCAATTATTAAAATCTTTCAGTTAAAAGTTTTAGACATAATTTTTCATTTGTTTTCAACTTTTAAATAAATATGCAGTTATTTTTGATTCAATTTAATTCTTTAATTTCAATTATCATCCATTAACACAACAAAAACTAAAGTGTTACTTCGTACTTTGCTTATTCATTCATACTTCATACTCTTATTTTAAATACTATTTCATATTTTCATCATTGCTTTTCCCAGAAATATTTTCATAATGTTTTCCATAACATCGATGCATATTTTATAAAATATGCTAAAGAAAAAAAAATGCATAAATTTCTAGCTTGTCGTATATTATGTCAATCATTTAGAGACACTTTTTCATGCATGCATGCAACGAAAGCAATATATTAATTTCCCTAATGCATTATAGTAATGTGTGATAAAGTTACTTTTGCATCGTTAAATTTTCAAACTTTTGCAAATCATTTTTATTTTTTTATTTCGTTTGAATACTTGCAATACCTGCTAATTGAATATGCTATAATTTAAGCGTGTCATTTATGTTTCTTTTTATTTTTTTTAGAAAAAAAAATCACAAACTAGGAAATATTTCATTCCTTTTCAGGAAATATTCAATTGGTATAATGGTTTTGTTACGCATGGATAAATCAAACGGTAGAGAGAGAAAAAAAAGGAATCTAAAACAGCAGATAGTGGTTCCAAAAAAAAAATTTTTTTGATAAAGAAAATGGAGAATGTAAGAAAGCTGAATGAATAGCTGTCATGTTACAAAGGAAAAGAAAATAAAATATATATAAAGTAAAAGTAAAAAATAAGCTTCAAATGAAGGCACTTAACCGATTATTTTCAGTATACGATAAATTCTAGCTTAGGCAACAAAAATTCTTGTTTAAAAGGATGGAGAGAAAAGTAAAAAAAAAATGAAATAAAATATATATTTTATTTGCAGCCTATATTTTCATTACTTTTATTTATTAGTAAAAAGTTTCATAAAATGAAGTTAATTTTGCAGATAAAAAATATATTTTAGTATATTCAAAGGATACGGTTGTTGGTTGAATTCATTTTAGCAAAAAAAGCTTCTTAGTTATTTAAAATTTTGCTGTAGTTTAATTTGAAGTTAAAAGATAAAGTCTAATTCTGTTCTCTTGAATTGTTATTTAGATCTAATTATTTTTTTTTTCCTTTCGTAGCATATATTATATATATAAATATACAATCATATTATTGGATGCTTTCTCTTATTACTTCTATTTTTCTTTTCATATTTCATACTAATAGGTTTTTTGTTAGGCATGTTATCAATGCAAAGCCTTTTCTTCCATTCATTGATGCATTATCCGTTAGAAAACAACAAATGCATTCATTCATTAATCTCAATAATGATTGCAATTAGCAAATATCTGGATTGCATTTCGTTCTTGTTTATTCATTTGAAGATTTGTGCTAAATGGTAAACAAATACTTGTTGGAGAAAAATAGAATTATTTTTAAAAAAAAATACGATCCTTTCTTTTTTCTTTTTTCACTATTTCTTTCATCTTTTTTTTTTAGAAAATTTAACTGTAGTAGTGAATTAGATTGGTCCATATATGTATGATAAGAATAGAAACTTGCAGTAATCTCATAGTAGATGTTACATAAATTTTTTTTTTTAATTTTTTTTTAAAAATTAAAATTTTATACTGGATTAATACCAGGTAATCATATCGTATCATTGTCATCATTTATTTTTTTTTCTTTTTTTTTTACATACATCTATTTCAAATCGTTATTATATTATTAACACTATAGCGCAAAAAATTTCGCTTTCTCTATCAAAATATAAAAATTAAAATGAGGACAAGAAAAAAAAAAACAAAAACAGTCAGACTGATAGATATGTGTTTTGTTGGAGTATTACTGTTGAAGAAATGTTGTACATTTTAAAACTGATCTTCATCGATGTATTGTAATATATATGACATCATAATTACAGTATAGATTTTCATTTAAATTGAGAATTTTTTTTTTTTAAATCGTAAAATTGCTATGAATTTTCGTCCTTCCAAATACATTTGTTATACAGATTGGCTTATGTTGAAATTGATAAGAATTTTACGACGAATAGAATAAATCAGATAATTTTATTTACATGCATTTCTTACATATATCTCAACTAAACGAAGCAAAATGTTATTATCATTTATTAATCGTATTATGCGCCAAAAATATATTCGTAATTAAAAAAAAAATTTTTACATTTTGCAGACATCGTTGTTTTTTTGTGGTGCAAAGTGCAGGCGTTTCATGTATTGGTTTATTTGCATGAACATTTTCATCATACGGGTTTTGAGAGGAGCAGAAGAAATCTGAAAAAGCTATTTTTATTCTTTTCTTCACATTTATTATTATATTCTCTGCAACTGGTGAATTTTTGAAATTTGAAAAATTTGGAACTAAAATAGGATAAATATTAAAGTGAGCAAAAATGCTCGGTAAATTAGTGAACAAATTCAAGAAACATTCACTGCAAGAAGAAATAACGAGTAATGTTGGTTCATACGAATCTACTATTTCTACTAATGCTAATTCTGAAAGTAATGGAACAACGATAAGAGAATCAACTGATGCAATAGTGACACCACTAACACAGCAACAAAATCGTCGAAGTGCTCGAATAAATGCATTTTATGAGGTTTTTTGTTTTCCTTTTTTTTTAAATTTCATAATTTTTTCTTTCTCATATTTCAGTAAAGTTAATCTAAAATACACCTGAAATATTCAGAATAATAATGCATTGATGATGATTGACTCGGGAACCGAATCAGATGATGATGAATTAGAACAACTTGATTCAAGTAAGTTTTTTAATTAACTAATTGGTAAACTCTGTGATGAAATGAATTGAGAAAATGTGATGACACAATTAATAAACGTTTCAAAAGCCACTCAAATAGTTTTTGAAATTAATTTTATTGTGAAGAAGTTTGAATATCATGAGTAATTAATTACTTGAGGTAAAATGTAAAGATATTATTTTGCAATAGAAATAATATTAGCAAAGGTGAAAATGATAGATCAGAATTGTTTATTTATAGCGAAATGTAGCAATAATAAAAGATTTTGATATTTATACATATATTACATTTTTTTACCTCAAGTAATTAATTGTGCACAAAGTATACATTTCGTATCTTTGGAACGATATCTTGTTTAATTTAACACATTCAGAAACATCAACAACACTATGATACCGATCAGTTGCATAGTTGTGCAATTTAGCTTTCAAATCAACACCTATAATAGTCGTTTTCAAATTTAAAGATTTTAAATTTAATACTTCTGCATGTAGGAAATGTTAACCAGGGATGCCACAAATATTAACATATTTTGAAATCATTATTTTCTTCAAGATATTATCCATATGTATATATAGATCTGGTTGTTTGATTTATTGGTTAGATAGAGTAACGAATGAGATGGAATAAATGCTTATTTAATTGATGCAAATTTCTTTATCATTTAATATAATCCTGGAGGAGTAGTTGCTTTTGCGCTTAACCGTAAATCATTTACTAGAATGAGTTAGCGGCATGACGTTTAATATTGGGAACTAATAACGACATTTAAATTGCCGAATGGATAAATAAATATTGGGAATTTTTATAGCTTTAGATTATTTAACTTCATTTTCCATATCGCTCTATGATGCAAAGTAAGACAAGGCTTAATAAATGATTAATATTATTAATATATAAGCATAAATATCAATGTATATGTATGTGCATGTATATATCCAAGTGTGTATGTGTGTATATGTATAAAAAAAATGTTGAAGTGAAATGTAATTAACGCCTTTGGCTTGTCGAAAAAAATTTACATAATACTGCAATTAATTATGGCAGCATTTGTTTAGAATTTTGATCATAGTGTTTGCGATATTGCTAAAGGCATGATATTTGAAAAAGAATGATGTTTATTCTGCCCATTTAGTTGGCTATCTTTTAATTTGCTGATAGCAATATTTTCCTCGCCGTCTCTCTTTCTACATTTCTCATTTCCTTCTTTTTTATTTTTTTTTTTTTTTTGTAGTTCAAATAATTTTTCAGATTTGAACAGAGCGCCTTCAACGGATATAATGGGAAGCAGCCCACCAAATCTGACCAGCTCACCACCTCTAATTAGCGAATTCGAAACTGATAGGTTTGTTTGATTCCTGTTTACTGAAGTGAAACTAATTTTGAAATATTTGTTTCCATCATTAAATTTTTAAAAAAAGGCCAGGGAAAAAAGTTTAGCGATTGATCATTAATAAAGTCATAAATTCTTTCATATTCATTTCTTTCCTTCAAATTCCATTGTACTTTTTGATGACGATAGTTCACAAGATTTGCTGAAATGAATACTGAGACTTCTATAATTTATTTCACTGAGCTTGAATATATTTAGTTGCAAATTCTAAATTCTTAACTGATTTATTTTACTTTAAATTTTCTATTCGTAAAAAAAAAAATTTGCTACCAATTTCTCAACTGCTTTACGATCTTTCAATAGTTTTTATGATTGATATGTTGAAAATTTTTCATAAATTGAATACTTCGCAAGATAGTTGAAAAGATCAAAGCGAATAGGAACAGAAGGAAGAAGATAAGATAAATGATGGAAGAAATTTTTAAAACAAATATCTAAATAAAAATAAAACTACCACAGTGCACTTTTACTGCCTCTATGTGGCGAATTAAATTTGAAACCTGTCCGTTTCGAATGTCTCGGACACTTCCCGATAAAGACAGTACTCCAGATGGAACTGTTATTCATTTTAAATTTGCGTTCAATTTCTGCAAAAAATCATCATCTATCGTTGTCTCCGATATTGTCCATCGTATATAAACAAGCAAATCTGCTTTTTTTTTTTCCTCTCTCTCTCTCGTTTATTAATTTTCTGTCTAATATAAACTTTATTCCCATATAAAGAAATAAGTCGTCGCAAAAAAAAAAATTGCTATTTAAAAATTTTCTGGTCTTTTATGCATTTTATTATTTGAAGTTTATGCTCAGGTAATTCTGGATTTGTTGTTATTGCTGTTGTCTCATTTTGCCATTAATAATTTCCGTGAAAAAAAGTGATACATTGAAGAAAATTTTTATACTTTGAAAAATTCAATTTAAATGACATTAACAATTATGAAATGATTCTTTATTATTATCTAATGAGAAATAATAAATAAAATATAAGAAATGAATGTATATGCAGCTAGGGTAATAAACTGAAAGAAATGAAATCCTATATCATCAAATGAATTGATTGAATTTTCTTTGGCAAAACTAATTTGAAGTGAGTATTAGTAAGAAGAAGATGCTATTTATTAATTAATGATTGCGATCTTTAAATTAATTTAATTTATATGTGACATTTTTGTTCAGTAATTTTTTTTATTGACATTACAAACTTTTATGCAAGCTTCTGTAGATCGGAACTTTTTGCATTTCTTTATTTTCTTTATTCATTTCTAATTAATTTTATTGAAAGAAGGAGTGAGGAGAACATCACAGTAGCATTAATAATATTCGGTAATGATATTTATAATAGTAATAGCAATAATGACAGTAATTTTATAAATAATTGTGGTGTAGTATTGGCTGGATAAATAATATTGATTATGATGGGATTATGATGGCAATAATAATAGTAATAACTATTATTATTATTGTTATTATTATGATAATTCTCTAATTTTCAAATCGTACTGCATTTTTATGGGGCTCATTGCACTTGCATAATAGTTGTTGTGGAAGTGAACAGAGAAGAGGATCGAAGTTAAACAGCATTAGGAGAAGTAGTGATAATGCTCGAATAACATATTAACAATTTGCCCTCAATATAAAGTATACTTGACTGAATAATGCTGCTGATTAGTTTAAAATATTCACATTTATATCAATCTATCATTATTGTATTGATGAATGATTGATGTTTGGTTGTCAAATTATTGTTAATGGCAATTGATACATCGATGAGAACAAAGCTGTCGAATTTATTTTATCATTCTCACAGAAACATAGAGGAATAGAAATAGCATTGAGAATGAACAAAATTTTAAATTTATCATAGTATTATCGTATCGTATCGTATTATATCGTAGCTTAGGTTCGTCAACGAAAATTTGTAGGATTTCATCTACAGTTTTGATGTAGACTCATTTGGGACTAAGAAAATTAATATTTGATAGGTAAGTATGCTTGCATATGATATATATATATATGTACTTAGACGAAATAGTCAACACGAGTTATTCTAATATGATATCTTTCTCAAAGTAATACTACAGAAGAGTAGATACTAATTAGTAATGATATGAATTTGTTATTTTGAAAGCATAACATTAAATATTATTGCGTAAGAAAAAAATGAAAGAAGCTATATTACGTATGTAATTTATGTTATTCTACAAATCTTATATTGATTAATAAGAGTCAATTTATTCATATTTTCATTCAAAATTTTCCTTTCACTTACTGAAATATGTTAACAGATCTGGAACAACTAACAATTCAATTTCCATTTAAAATTGGAACTGTTAATGTATTCTAGGAAAAACGATTATTATTATTATTAACGGATAATTTAATCAATATTAAATTTTTTTTGAATGTAATTGATAGTAAATTATAAATGTTACTATGAGTTCTACTAATGAAACAAAATGATCATTTGACAATCCAGATTACATGATGATATAATATCGCTTAAAATAAGCTCACATAGATCTCTGATAGCAAATAAAAGTTTTGAAAGGTTACTTTTAGAATTTGACCTCTTTTTAACCTTTCTCTCTTATTGTTCCTCTTATTGTATACTATCAAATAGATCTGAAACGATAAATGTTTACAAATATATTTAATTATCTAGAAAAGGAAGATAAATAGATGATAACCTTGGTGATTGAAAAGAGCGTTGAGGAAGAAAAATCGTAAAAAGAATATTTGATAGGAGAAGGCAGACATTTGAAAGAGAACACAAGTAATGACTAGGGGACGAGAAAGAAAGAGTAGATGACTGAGTATGTGATAATTGAATGACGATAGTTAGAAGGTTATAGCAAGAGGGGTAGTGAACATTGGAAGGTTATGCGTTATTAATTTATTTACACATTTCAATAGTCAAATAGTCTCCTTTTGACGTAGTTGTATGATTGTTGTGATTTATAGTAGTATATAAGGCTAATGAAATTATTGGTACAAATTTAGAAATGAATTGAATTGAAATTTTTTCTGAAAATTTAAGTTATTAATAAGAAACAATGTGATTCTATTATTTAAGAAGTCAACAAATGATTGTTTTAGAAGAGAAAAGAAAATTCAATTAATAGTGGCAGGTATTCAATTGTTCACTACAATTGTTACTACTTGAAAGTAGGCCATAGTGGTCATAAAGTGGTCAAATATTTGATATCGTTGTTCAGTACTTCTTCTTCTGCATGCAATGCAAGCATACCACTTCATGTAGTTGCTAGATAAGTAAAAAAAAAATATCAGTGCTAAAAGGAGATTTTGAAATTGAATTTTCTGAAATTAATGAAAAATATTATTAACATATTGTTAAGAATGAATGGTTCATTATTAGATTTAATAATTGATTTTTTTATGATCTTGAATCTTCTTTTTTTCCCTGAAAAAGTATTTTGAATTAATTTTATTTGAGATTCTATGAATTTTATAAAATAACTCAAAATTTCAATCAAACACATTCATCTTGGGAATTGTTTTCAATTCATCTTGATTATTAGACTGTGATACTGAAGAAGTGATAGCAGTCAAATCACAGTGCAAAGATTAAATAGCAGTTCAGAATAGTTTTATAAATAATATTAATGGAATGATTTTTATGGCTACTTAAATGTCCAAATTTGGCGTTGTTTTTGATGAAGATTTCTGGAAAATTAAGTTGCTTAATTTTTTTTTTTTTTTGAAAATTAACACGAGGAAATAACTAAAGGCAAGAATGGATAAAAGCATGAAATAAGCAAAAGGATCATTCCATCAACATTCCATGGGAATTTTCTAATGGCATTTTTGAATCATCCTGCAAATAATAGGATCTTGATCAGTGATGTATATTCTTTCTTTCTCACGCTTACTATTATTGTTATTTATTATTACTACAATTTCTACTACAACTATTTAATGATTATAAATTTCTATCAATTACTATTATTATTTATTTCATCAAAAACAATTCAGTTTCGAGCTTTAACATAAGAATTGCAGAACTTATCATCAAACGATCGAAATCTTATCATGTATTATGCTACCAGTCATTGCTATGAAGTTTTCAAAAATTTTAATATTATTTCCTACATTAGTGCAAAGGTATGGTGCGGAATAAATGTTTTATATGATAAACAACTATCAAATTATGCCTTTTTGCTGTTCACCATAATGCAATCATTTTTTCAAGAAATGAAGGACAAAAAATAATTTGAACTTACATACTGATATTTTATATTATAAAATTATATATGATATTATAAATGATATTTATGAAATTATATGATATTAAATTATTATATATATATATATATATATATATATATGTATTATGATATTATATTGTTACTCTGATATTGATATTCTACTGTGACATTATTGATTTAATTAATCCTGTCATTGCTTTTTAACATTGTAAATTGTTAGCCAGTATCCTATTTTGATATCTATTTTAGATTTTGAATAAATTTTATTCTATATAAATATATGGTAGAATGAAATAGTTCAATTAATTGTTCATCAAATTTTTGCAGCATTTCTATTTTATTTGCTAATGTTAACATTCAATCTTATGCATGCAAATTATTCCATAGCATAACTTTTTCTTTTTGAATTATAATAAATGATAAAAATTTTTGGAATTTCAGTTTTGAATTAGTTAATTCTGAAAGTAAGAACGGAGTTTTTTTTTTTTTTTAGTAACTTTTTGAATTTGATCATCTATTATACTATCTTTAATTATGCTTTCTTTTTTTTTCGAGATTAACTACAAATAGATTAAGCAAGTTTATTTGTGACAAACATATTGTCATGCGATTCACATAAAAAGTGAAGGATGGTGAGAAACGTAGTTGGAAAGATATGTATGTTCAGTTGCTAGTTGATGAAGCTAATACATTTTCCGATAATGCCAAATAAAGTTGTTATTGATAAAATGGTTGAATGAATGGATGAATGGATGGAAAGGATGAATAAATTGGTTAAGAGGGGGGGAGAGGAGGGGGGGAAGAATCTATCGGATATGTGATAATATTAGGTGGTACACATTAAAATGATTCTCTATGATCAATTTTCATCTATTCGTATGACATTTGAAGTTTTATATATTCTTTCATAAATACTAATTTTTTTCTTATCACTTTATAAATTAACTGATATTTTAAAAGTTAAATTAAATGAATTTTTATTATATGCTCTGATATAGTTACAAAAAGTAACATTCACAATTTTATTGACAATTTAAAATTTATTAGTCGATTGATAAGTTAGTAAATGATGAGCTACTTAGCTTGTAATAATTAATTAAATAATGGTCTGTAAGGAAAAAGCTTAAGTATCTTCCCTCGTGGAAATTTTCATTAGCTGTGCAATCAATTTTCTGTTATATGCTCAACAGATAGCTTCAATCGTTTAATTATCATTGCAATCATATTTTTTATAATAAAATTATTACTATTTAGCTCAGGTTATAGTTAAAAATAAATCTATTTATAAATTAAAATTTTATTTTAAATTATTAGTATAAAAAATGTAGTATACCGTTTTGTTCCTGCATTATTTTTTTTTTCCCATGCGTTATATACATTTGGGATAGTAATTTAACATACTTTATTTGGTTTAATATACTCTTTTAAATTATCTCATTATTATTATTGTGATTAAAAAAGGAAGAAATGCTTTTGACAGATGTTAAGTGATGAAAAAAAGAAAAAAGGATAAGAAAATGGACATTTTTTGTGTTGTTTGTGAAGAGACAAATTTTTCGCTTCAGTAATTTTCGAAAACCATCCGTAATGTGTATGTGTGTATGTATGTGTGCATATATATATGGATGTGTATTTCTTACTGAAATTCCGGTTAACTTTTTAAAAGGAAAAAAGAAAGACTTTGTTCTCTTTGCTTTTGCATTTCCCACCAATTTTTTCATTTTTTTTTTTTTTTTTGGCCTATTTTTTATATTGCATCCTAATATATAGAATAGGAAAAGGAAGTGTAGTAATGAAGGCACGGAAACATTAGGTCCTTTTTAGTAATGTTGTTTAAATGTAGAGGCTGTCATCACTTTGTTAAATGGTTTGAGCCCTTACGGATACCTAATGAGAATGATTTTTCCTTGGCAAAGTATATTTAGTTATGGCGTGAGAGAAATTGTTGATAGACTCAAGATTGGAAATGGAATTGATAGATTGTAAGTTCAGATGAGTTGATGAATAATTAGATATGTGGATGATTGAGTTTACTATTGTCCATTTATCCAGTAAGAAGTTAGTTTGAATAAGTTTTGAAATTAGATTCTATTCTTTATTTTTCACCCTAATCCTTATTGTAAACTCTTAACTTTGTTATTTTTATTGTGTGATTTAACTTTATTGAACTTAGGCATTCAACTTTATACTTTGTTTACTTCTTGTTGTCTTCAGAATTCGCATATTTTTTTGGCGTTATCTTTGCAGTAAATGATGAATAACATGCAATAATTACATGTGATCTTATTGGATGAAAAAAATATTTTCACTTAAACAATACTATTAATTTTTATGCATTTCAAAAATTTTAAAATAGCTAAAAGATGTTAAAGCGATGATATCTTCAGGGACGAAAAGTTATTTGTTGAATAGTAAGAAAACGAATAACCACAAATGCAAAAGAAAAAAAAAGTTAATCAATCATTATCTTTCATTTCCACATAACCTCAAATCCTTTTTTCATTAGTAGAATGCCTATCTTTCGCTGCAAAAACGAAATATAAGAAATTTGACAGACATTTGGTCGAAACCGATCTTCTTTTATTTCATTCCCTTCTCATTTGATGTATTACTGAGCAATTTTACTTTCAATATCAATTGGATATGCTCAGTACTTAGTGAAATGAAAATTCTTTGTAGATAAGCTTTCTTAGACATCTTCTTAGTAGCTTATATTAAATATAGCTTCCATTATGAAATTTTTAACATTATGGCAAAAAGCTTTTTCCTGTTATAATAACTATGAAGTAATGGGATGGAATGAATTGATCGAAAGATTTGATTTATAATTCATTGAGCAAAATTCAATTTCATTCTGCCACTGATTGATTAATTGATTTCAATTATTAGGGGGAAAGTTTTAATAAAGTTTTATATTTTTATATCAGCAAGCAGTGAATCGGATATAGAATAGGAATAATATTTTAGTCTGATGTATGGAATTTAATCTGCACATAAATAATTTTCCAATTGCTAGGAAATTAATAAACTAATAAAAATACACATTTGTCATTTCACAGAAAGCTATAATTTTTTTCTTAATTACGTTTCGTTTGATATACGGAATTTAATCCTGCCATCATGTTGTTCAGAAAAAAAAAGAAATTTATGGCTTCATTTGTAATACATAGTAATTCACCAGTTTTCAACGAGCATTTTCCTGTTTAAAATAAACTGTATGACAATTGCTTTTTTTGAATCTGAAATATATTTTTTTGAAATTTGTCGTTTTTTTTTTTTTATTCATCAATTTTAATATAATGATGCTTTTTTTTGCCGTCAAAAAATCAACTGTCCTTATTGTATTTATGACATTTCATAAATACTTCATAATAAGATCTCGATAGTAAATTAAGGTCTCCAAAAATCGTCACTTTTCTGGATAATATTTTGTATGATACTTTTTCAGTTCAGTAAAATATTTGATGATTATTTGCAGAAAATAGAACAAATATGATATATCCATTTTTCAACAACAAAAAAATGAGAAACTTTATTTTTTAAACGAATTTCCTCAATTTTTCAGTCTTCAACTTGTCAGTTCTTTCTCTGCTCCTGTCTCAAACTCCCTTATATATTTCTTTTCAAACAGCAGACAGAGGACTGTCTTTTTCTTGCAGAAAGCAGTTAGGCCTGACTAATAATTTTTTATTAGTAAAGGGATATTTTATGGATGCATTATTGAGAAGAATTTTTTCTCTTACTTTTTGCCGTCGTTATTTATAACTTTTAAATTGAAAGAATTTCAACTGCATCTCTCTCTGACATTATTTTACTGATGCATTGCTCTATTTGTTTATTAATTTTCAATTTCGATCTAACTTTCATAACTCGATTGTTTTTCCATTTTCACATATTCTTATCCTAAATTCTAAATGATATTTTTTAAATTCAAAAAAAAGATTGATGGTTATAAAATTTAGCAGTAGAGACAAGGGATGAAAAGAACGAAATTTTTAAAATTGTGAGAAAGACATGAATAAATTTATGGAATTGAGATTGGACTGAATCCCTAGTTGTTCATTTGCATTCTTTGCAATTCATTTGCATTACATTTTGTAAAGATGTTTAAAAATCTAATTTTCAAATTTTCTTACAGCTGGGACAGTACGGGCTGTGAATCTGGTATTGTGTTGCACGACAGAAGTAGTGAAATCAGTGAATCATCACAGGATAATATTTTGGACGAATTTATAAGGAGTACCAGTTGGCATGTTTATCATCATTTTGATACCTATTTTAGACTTTTTTTATAGAAATTTAAAGTATTATTTGATTATTCATTGAAGTTATGATGATTTTTCAGCTGTTTAAAAAAGAAAGGGAAAATCCAATCATTTGCAACTATTAACAAGTAATTAATTTTATATATAATAAGTAGTGAGCATTGGACGTAAACACACTGAAAAAATTCAGCTAGTTAAATCTTATATACAATTATTTATAGAATGACAAAATTTTCTTTAGATTTACAACTGCCGAAGAAATAGTATAGCAAAGCTTTTTCTGTCACAGGGCAAAAGTTTTCAGATTTTTATAACTAATATCTAAATTCTTAAAAATGAAATTTAAGTATTTGCAGCGTTTTTTAAAATAGTTATTGCGATTAATACATATTTCTCTTAGTTTATTTTATTTCTGTTGAAATAGAAAATTTTTATATCATTTTTTAAGGATAGATTAGATATGTGTGTAAAAAATACACTTATCGAATGACTTATAAATATATTAATCTATGATTAATAGGTATAGCAAATTTCCTCAGTGAAATGGAATGTAGATAAATATTGTTCCGTCTTGTAGCTTAAATTCTGAGGAAGTTTTATTCATTTGTAATTTGATGAAGGAATGTATACAGCTTCTAAGCAAGAAGTTTTAATTGAAATTTCAAAGCTTTTACATGCATTTTTGCATGGGCAATGTGCTAGTTTGGTGGTTGTCTTAATTAGCTATTAAGAGGAAATTGATGAAATAGATTAATTGTAAAATTTTACGTGAGAAAAAGGAAAATTTTTTCTTATTTTCAAAAAGCAGCAATTTAATGAATTCCATCGGTTTTCACACACATTTTCATTTTCAAGTTAAACTCATTTCGATATTTGTCAAACCAATAATTATTATTCCTTGCATGAGCAAAGGAAAGAAAGAAATGCATAGCAAATTTGAATTACAAAAAAGAAATTAGTAATCGGACATTTTTTCCATAATTCCTCCGGTCAAAATGATCCTATTCCTTGTGTATGGTAATTTTAATTTTTAATTTTAATTGTGAATAAATACTTTTTGGCAATTTCATCATTCTTAGCAACGATATAGTATTCAGGCAAAAAAAAAGCAAAGAGTAAAACTTGTAAATGAATTATGTGAATTGAAATTTGATTAAATTTATTAAATTTCTCGCCATTTTTGATCCAGTTTTATAATATAGTAAGAGAAAAAATTAGTTCTGGAGCTGTACATATAAGCTGTACTAATGCATCAATATTATCTGGGTCACAACATTTCTTACTACTGCTATTATTATAATTATTATTATTTAATGATGCCCACTTGCAACGTATTGGTTGGATGTGCATATATGTCACATATGTCTAACATATTGATTGAGAAAATCATTGCTATTCCATTTTAAATTTAAAATTAGATTTCATATGATGTTGAAATTTTGGAAATAAATTGTAATGAAAATTTATTAGTGGACATAAACATGCAATCGCTATAGAATTAGCTAAATTTGCACAAACACTTAGGTGACACTCGTACGAATAAGCAGTTATGTATTTGCATACGTTAGGTTAGGCAAAAAAAATGTGTAAACTTTTATTATCGATATTTTTCAAATTAAAATTCATGTAGAGTTTAAAAAGTTCTTATGCGAATGAAACAACAAAAATAATATAAATGTAATTATAGCTAAAATTCTTCAAATTAAATTTTAAAATGATTTTTATCACGATATGTAGCACATTGAATGAAATTTTCAAATTGTTTATTTTTAGTGTCACAACAACAACAATGTCTTTGATAAATGCGGGTAAAATTAATCAAGGTATTGTAAGTACGAATAGATGCAACAATGCTAACTCAGGGAAAACTGAAACGGGCGCATTTCGTCCAGTTACTAGAAGATGTTGCATGCAGAATGAATCGAATAAGGTGGGTTAGCTGATTTAATATTTATCAATTATTATCTACTTGCTTTTTTTATCATTTCTGTTGAAATAGACATGAAATATGTGAAGTTTGAATTGTTGCCTGAAACGTTTATTCCGATTGTATTCTGGAATAATTTTTTTTAGTTTTAATTTTAATACAGTTTCTTTCAAGGTGTCTTTTTATTTCCATACATCTATAAAAGTATAATTGGACGGTTTTTAAATGTTTAGTGGAAAATTATTATGGAAATCTTAAGTAACATATTGTCGTAATTTTAAGAGAAAGTTCAAATTGATGACATCGAATGATTTCCTTTCTCAAAATTTATTTTCGAGAATTTTATGCCTTTTAATACAATTCGTATGTATTATGTGATGTTCAAGAAATCAAAATCAAATTCTCCTCTAAGATATACATTGCTATTTGACGATTTATCGTTGTTCATCTTATACTACGATTCTCTCACTGTCCTTTCTCTTGTTACTGTCTATAAAAGTCCTTGCAAATTATGCATAACATATGGCAATAGTATGGTATGGGTGGTAATGGGTACTGGATGGTTACAATTTGTGATAATTGATCATTTTAGAAAATGTATATCCTGTTATTTCCTACTCATTATCTGCTTTAAAATTACTGTCCAAAATTTCACCCATTTCTCTCTCTCTCTCTATGATCATGGTATGAAATAACAGCCAACTGAATGGTATGAAGAATAATTTGAAAAAAAAAGAGAGGAAAGCTTTGAAATGATTGAAAAGTTAAAAGATATTTTCAACTTAAAATTGCTGCAGAAAATGTTACAAAACTTTTTTTAAAAAATTTGAATTTTAATATCTTCTGTAATCGTGTTTGCTAGCTTTCAGGCTTTCTTTTTTTTAAATTATAAAAATCCATTCGTAATGATAATTTTTACCATCTGATTGTAATCTAACTAATATTATAAAAAATACTGAATATATGGAATATCTGCTTTTGTCATGTCATTGTATTACCGTGTAGAATCATATCCTGAACCCGTTAATTCTCTATCATTCAACTTTATCCGGATTATGGTTTTTTTTCTTGAGAATATGCAGCTGCATGGTGTGATGCTAAGCAACATTTTCGATTTTTCGAAAGTCGTTAATTTTCTTTCACCATTGGCAAATGACTGGTACATCAAGTCAAAAATCTTTGTAATTCTGATTTGATTTTTCATCTTCACCTGTCAGTGTTATCTATTCTTATAAAGATGTATCATGACAATTTGTAGCAGTATCTTGGCTTATTATAATCGAAAAACCTACTGATAATTTTCCTAATAATATTCGATAATTTATTTTTTTTTTTTTGGTATATGAAATGACACGGTATTCATGAGTATTGATAATTATTGTTGCCGGTGACAGTCATCTGCTGATGGTTTTAGATGGTGCAAATTTGAAATTATAACAATCGTGCCACTAAGCTCTTTCATCTTTCGTTGATACTCGTTAATTATTTTTCTCTTTCAAAATTTGGTTTCAGATTTCATTTTCGTCTCTCAGTGGCTTTTAAATTGGCACGTCTTTTAGAGAAAAAAGACTTCGCTTTTAACCGTTTAACTATTTTTTTTTTTTTCATGACCAAACCAGTGAGATTCCTTACCGCGGTCCAAAATATTCGAATAATTTAAATGCAGTATGAAATTTTCATTTCGACTGTCGTTGATACCAGTTAGACAGTTGCTTATTGGCTCCTGACAAGTTATGCCTCCTAATTAAAATTTAGTTAAAATCCACAGAATATACATTCTTATGTTCTACTGTGGATAAGAATGTATGAAACAATGCTTTTGTTCATTTTTTTATTCATCACTATTCTTGTTGACAAATTTACCTTGATTCTGATTTTCCTTATTCTAACTTCTTGTTTTTTGTACTAACTAATTGACAATAGTTTATGCTTAATTAACTTTTCTGTTTCCATTTGTATTTTTTTTTTTGACAAAATAATAGACGAAATTTTTCAAATTTGTTTTAAAAATATCTTCGAGCAATAGATAAGACTTTAATGGATCCAGCGTATTTATTCTACTCTCATTCAGTTTTAATTTTTTATGTTATTCATCTCAACAGAAAATGAATTTAAAGAATCTATAATTAAATCGATTACTTGCAGAAATCAGTTTTTTTTCAGTCAAAAAAAAATCTCTTCATTAGTAATCATATTTGAATTAAAAGAAGTAGAGATAAAATATTTAGCGAATTGATGAGAGTTTCATATTTCAGGTGTAGTTTAATTTCAAAATTAATAATTCTGAGTAATTTAGGATTTTGGAACGATGATTGACAAAAAAATCTACGATTTAGTGCTTACTAATCATCAACAACAAACACAGCAACCACAACAACCAGCAGTAACTCATGGAATAATTGGTGAAAAACGTCGATACGAAAGTATGACATCGAAATTTCGTTTTGGTCGTGAAACTCCCAAAACGCCCACCTCTCCAATTGCAACACGACTTCGTAGTTACAACAGTAAGCTATTATTTATATTTTATTGCTGCATATATAAATGTTTTCAGCTAGCTAAACAAAATAGCAATAGGGTCGGTTGTTTGTAAGCAGAAATTGTCTGTTAAAGATCAGTTAGTATTCGTTTCCCATCATGTAGTACTGTAAAAGGCGTATCATTTGTTATCCTTTTAATATGTTAATTTTATTTATGTCGTATTTTTTGGAAGAATGGAGCGATGTGATTTCTTCATTCAGAAAGATCCAAGCAATAAAACATTATCCATTGATCATTCCGTCACATTACCATTAATGATTTATTAAAATGATATAACGAATGATCGGTAGCTTTATCCGGAAAGTTATTGCTTCAATATGGATATGTGAATAGATATACTTGGCAAATATTCCCTTTTCATTACATGATTAGAACATTCGATAGATTTTTCTCTGCTAGTATTTTGTAGAGAATTTTTTATGCATATATAAATTGAAATATCCAGGTAGAAGTTGAAATAAATTCAATAATTTGAAAAAAATGCTTTAGGTAGTGGAAATGGTGACAGTGCACGTGAAACACTTGTTGCGGCACGCCGACAACCAGTTAAAGTGATTATTCATAATCCTGGTGTTCAGCGTTCATCCTTAATTTCTACAAGAGTTAATTGTAATCATCAACAACAGTCGAACAAAACTAATTCCACGAATGAACTGGATGCGTTGCCCACACATCCATTGAAGCGAGGTCGTATAATCAGTAACGGTCGGCCATCACTGGATTTCGAAAAAATGCGAGAGGTAGATATTTTATTTTACACTAAAATATATGATTAAAAGATGAAGTAAAATGAAAAAAAATAAATTCAAAGTTAAATTTAAATCACAAATTTCTGTTATAATAGAAGTTATAATGGAATTAATAGAATTCAGTTGAAATTTAGCATTGTTGTAATTAGGTATATTTTTTGATTTTCATAATAGTATCTTTAATATAGCTAAAAATCTGCAATTCTATTCTTGTGGCTTATTTTAGCTTAAGCTTTAATATTTGCTGGAATAATTGCACAGTTACGGTAAATGATTTTTTATACAGTACTTTCTTGTTTTTCACAAACAAGAAAATAAATTTTCACATCCTTCATGAACAAGAAAGCCAATTTTCACGTTCCTCACGAACAAGAAAGCTGATTTTCACTTTTATTACGGATTTTACGCGGAAAATCAGTCTTTTTCTTGGGGCATTACATTAAATTACAAATCATGTTTATAATTTTTAATTCGGTTCTGAAACTGAAGGAATCCTTTCTCTTTTCTTTTTCTCCATATATGATTTGATTTGAAAATTGAACTTGATCGATAACCGTTCTGATGTTTCGTACCAAATATTAAATAAGATTGCTAAATATAATGGCATAAAACGAGATAGAATGATGAATTAATTCTTCTGATTTGTTAAGATCATTTAATGGTTTAGATTGAAAAATAAAACATATTGAAGGTCGAAGGAAATTGTAAAAATTTTGCTTTGAACAAATTCCCATAATTTTATTGTAGCGCTTAGTGGTAAGTAATGTTTGTGGCATTGGATCTCAAGAATTCGTCGATTCAGCGATGGGTAATAATGATAAAGATATCGAGAAACGGAAAGTAAGCAATTTATTTTTCGCTTTTCGTTGTTATTATGCTCAAATAAATTGCTGAAACAATATTTGCTTAAAATTTTTAAGTTTTTCATCTGTAAAGGAAATTTTTGAATTCATTAATCATATTGATTAATTCTGTGTAATCTTCACCTTCCTCATTTCTGGATTATCCATTAAGCTTAATCAATATGATATGATGGAATGATGATGCCCTGAGAATATTATCGTTATATTTGCATATATTTCAAGATTTTTATAATAATTATACTTTTCTATTTTTCTTTCTGGTCATTAAATTTTTTTGGATATTTTGCAGCAAGACTGGGCACTGACAACTTTTACCTCATTTGGACGTCGCTGTCCACAGCATCAACAGTTGCGCTGCCAACAAACCGATTGCACATTCCGACCCGTCGATTGTGACGGTACACAAACGGGTGGTGGTGGCGGCAGTAATAGTAGTAGTAATGGTGACCAATGATTTGCTACATTGTAACTTCAGGCTCAGGTGAACCAAACAAACAATCTTCTCTTCTTTCTTTTCCCTCTCTCTCCCTCTCTCTCTCTGTCTATTTACCTATCTCTCATTTCTATTTTTTTTATAAAAAATTGGAGAATAAAAAACTTATTTGTTTAATATATTAAATAACTTATTTTCTTCTGTTTTTTAACTAAACTTTTGAAAAGTTAGAATGTTTAACTCAAAAGTTATAATAGATAGATAGAGAGTGAAAAGGATCTTTTTTTAAAGCAAACATAAATTAGCAATTATTGTGAGGAAATGTTTTTATTGTTATTTTGACTAATTATCATTTGTTATCTTGCTTATACACATTCGGTTCATTTGCTAAATTTTTTGAAAGTTTAAGCATTTTATATTGTTTGCATTGTTATTGACAATTTTTCAAAATTCTACTTTTCATAAATTTTACTTTTTTTCATTCCTTGTCAAACAAAAAGTTTTCAGGATATTCCCTATCAGATATTTTCTGCTATGATAGATTTAGGTATAGTTAATAAAAGTTGAAATCTATAATATGATTTTCATGTTTTTCATGTCCAGAGAAAATCATTGTAGATCATTAATGTAATTAATCACTGAAAGTCTTGATAATTCCATATCAATTTACAGTCTATTATTCCACAAAATCATGATAGCATAGCTTTTAGTTTCTCCCCGATTCTTATCATTGACAGAAAAAAGATAAGCCTTATTTGGTGCGAAGAGATAACGAAGCAATTTTAAATAAATTAACGAACATTCAAATCTGTAGCCAATTATAAAACTACTTTTTGGGAATATATCCTTTATTTGAAAGCTCGTTTTTTTCTTGTTTTTATGGTATCATTATCATTATCATCATCGTTATTATCATCATTATCATAATCATAATCATTAATCATATTCCTCAGTATCATCTATTTTTCTTTTTTTCTCTCCCTTTTTTCTCAGCCATTCATATAATAAGCAAGAAGATACTGTTTGGTTCATTGGTTCATTTCAACTTCACATGCCTCTTCAAATTAATTTCTTTATTTCTTTCAGTTGAATTTATTTATTGATGTAAACTGAGAAAAAAATAAAGCGATCTTTGTGTTAATGGAACACTGTTCTCTGAACAATGTGTATTCTAATGTATGGATAGGATATCACGAAGTCGATTTGCTCAAGATACCATCTCATGTTTAACCTTCCTTCCCACTTTATAATAATAAATCCTAAATAATGATCTGAATCATTTTTGAACCATGAATGACCTAAATCTACAAATCTATGTATGAAAGGAAATAATTTTGAATAAGTGAAGTGAAAAATAAACATGAACTGGTACTATTGCACCATAATGATTGACTTTATTGGTGCATCATTTCACTGACTATAATTATAACATATTTCGATGCTCATATATTCTAGCATACATTTTTTTTTTCACACTATTTCTCTTCTAATTAACAGTTCCGTATTCAATTTTAGATAGATGAAATGTACAAAGAAGAATTTACATAGCATTTGTGATTACTTATTAAGCATAACCTTTCATTTAGTGTATTGCAGAGCAGAAAGTGATAAAAGCATCAAAATATGCTAAAATTTAGCTGATATTTTAATTTTCGCGTCGTGATCTCCTCACATTGTATGAGTTTGTGTTCGATTAGAGAGAGAAAAAGAAAAAAAGAAGTTTCAATATTTGAAAGAAATTTCCTTTCGTTTGAAAAATTTTCAAATTGTTCAAAATTTTTGTAGAAATTATTCATTTCTGGTTTTTTTTCTTTTTTTTTTTCAAATTCATTTCATAATAATATGATTACATTATGTGAAATTCAAATTATCCTGAAATCATCAATTCATTTTAATCATTTTGTCTTTTTCACTATGCCATGCAAAAATATCATCATTCAAATTATCTCTTTTCATATTATTATTTTACAGTGTTTTTTTTTCTCTAACAACTTTTTTGGATTTTTCATTTTTCTTTTCTTTCTGTTTACTGTAACTTTTTTTTTGATTCACAATAAGCAATAAGCCATATTGCTTGCACTGATCGCAGTTTTATTTTCCTTAATTATTTAATTGTATCGTTTGAAATTTTACTACTTTCGACATAAATATAGTCTGTTATCCTAAATAATTTTTAAAGTTGAACGATCGAAATAGTTCATTTTTTTTTTTGTATGTAATTTTTTCAATTTCAAAATTGTTTCTCTGTTTTTTTTTTTCAGATATTATTTTTCGCTTAAATTGATCTTTTTTTCGCATGTACTCTTTTACCTTTATCATATACTTGATCATTATTTAAAGCATTTCTTTTATCTGTTTCTTTGAAATTTTAATTCCTCAATTCTTTCATTATTAAAAATAAAATGTGCTCTTTGATAGATTTCTAATTAGCAAACATCGTCATGCTTGTGTGATATTCATTCATTCATTCATTTATTTCAGTCAATATCAGCTGATTTTTTCAGCTTCTGTGTAATAAGCGAATTTTTTGGTCCTTTATGTTCGTACAGTTTTTTGTTTTGGAAAGAAAGCTTGCCCAGAAGATCAGTGAATTAAAATTTCCAGAAATTTTTTTTGGATAATTGAATATTTCTCTAATAATGTGCTTCATGAATTCATGCTTCAGTTTCTTGATGATGCATGTTAACTATTGCTATTGTGCTATTATTACTTTAAATTAATGGTTATTCATAATTTCCATCTTTCCTACTATCAAGGTATATATCGCTTGTTTTACTCTGATTTTCTCAAATATTTATTTAAATTCAATTAGTAAAATTTAACTCAACACCACTAATTTCATCACACTAATATCCACACTGAGATTCGCTGACCACACAGAAAATACTTTTACATTTTACATTTCTCTCTTACGCTTCATCAAACCAAATTGTGCACTCAAATGAACTCATCATCATGTCTTCCTATTATTTGTACACATTCGTGTGAATGAAATAGAAATTTCTTAAAATTTCTTTCGTCTACATTAATCAATAACGGAATTTCTAAATTCTGATGCCAACTTATAACAACACTAGCTGACATCCATTCAAACCTGAATCTAAATTACTATCACACTTCTGAGATTTCGCAAATTGAAAAAGTTTACCATTCATCTTCATTAAACTCTACTGCTACTACCGTCATCGCAAGCCATTAGTATAACTGATATTGTTAATGGAAAACATACCATGTGAGATTTTATAGTGGAAATATTTGTTGAGATGTTTTATTTTACATCTCAGCACTTTATGGCGCAAATTTAAATGCAACCGCAATGTTTTCCATTCAACATACACTTTATCGACAACTTGGATACTTAGATAAGATTGCCATTTCAAAAGAGTGAAAAATGCTGAAGTGAAGTCAGATGCTAAAATTGATTCACGTAATAGTTTTATTATTTTTAAAATTTTTAGACTAGCTTACGTCAACATTAAAAACAAATACAATTATGCCGCTATAATGCTGCTGCAATTTTGTGATTTTTTGAAATTTTATTAGAATTATCTGTAAAGATTCAAATTTTCAAATGATGATTTGTTTTGTGAAAAATTGATTTTAAAATTCCACAAAAACTATATCTTTCAGTGAAGAAGTAATCATCAGAAATTACTTCGAAAGAAATCACTTTATGTAAGAATTCTTCATAAATCAATTTTATATAGGAAATTTGCCGGGAAATTTTCCACTTTCATGATTATTATATTATAAATAATATTAATTGCTATGCTTATTACTATCTGCTCAAAATTCATTTTATAAGTTTTGCATGGAAAGATTTAAGGTTTAGTACACATATGGATACATCAACAAATGGTATTGATGGTAGAGAGTCAGTTAAATGTATGCTTATTTGTTTGTTTATTTTTTTATTAGCATGATTTACAAAACTTTTATACATTTTTAGCATTTTTTCAATCACACCATTTTTCGAAGAAGCATGAAAAATGAAACCGAATTTTCTTTTCCTATGGTTTCTTTCCCTTTCATTCATTATTTTACGATTCAGCTAAATACTAATAGTTTAATAGTTTACTCCTATTTGAATAATTGTTTCAGGGATCAATCTTCTGTATGTAAATAAATAAATATATGCGCATGCTGTTTAAGTAAAATTTAAAAACAAAAAAAAGAAAAAAAAATTTATATTTTAGACATATTCTATTTCAAACATGCTTTTTTTTTTGTTAATGCAATGGGTATGAATGATTTTATAATTATCTATGAAAATTTTCAAAAAAGTCTCTTCTGATGTTAGATTTTTCTTTTTTGTTTACCTTCTATTACTAATTACTAATTGTTTTTTTTTCACAAAACTATTAGTTAATAAATTTTTCACTTTTATTGCAACTGTAAATCATTACTACCTCATTTTGTTCTGTGAAAGGAACTATGTGTAAAGAAGAAAGAAGAGGAAGAAAAAAATCACTGAAAAATATCCATCAGCAATTTACTATCGTTTTCTGGATTTTTTGATTTATACACATATGTCAGGAATCATTCAGTTCGTTAGATTTATATTTGTAATGTTGTTTCTATCCTACAATAGTTTATTGATTTAATGATTAAGTAAGATCAAAATTTCATAACTTGGGTTAAATTAAATCATTAAATGCTAAATTTAGCGAAACATTTCTTTGATTCATTTTATCAAATTTGAACTGAAAATTGAAGCAAATTTCAATTTGAGCATAAAATTATAGTTAATTTTAATTGTTTTGTATTTCTTCAAATCTACATTTATTATATATGAAGTGATTTACCCTTTATATTATGTTTAATTGCATTACTTCTTGAAGATTGTTACGTATAAGGATGTACGTGAACGTGTGTGTATATTTATGCAACAAGGTATTTTACTATACAGAAATCACTGCATAAGTTATGGTATATAATGAACCGCATCTATACCATACCTTATCTAACAATAGAAAATTTCATGCTATTTATCTGTGCCGTATCCTCCATAATTTACTTTAATGTTCATTATTATTATTATTACTACATGCAGATTATTTATGTTTAAAATTTTCACTACTTTTTTATTATTGTATTTCTTGTTATTTTGCTTCTCTCTTTCTTTTCTTTTCTTTTTTCTTTTTTTTTTTTTGTTCCATAATATTTTTCTTGTTTTTATTACTTATTTCTAATTGTGTTTTCTTTTCTTTTGAACTTATTATATCAAAAATATTTTTAAATACTTTTTATTCTTTGTTTCTTTTTTTGTGAACATATTGAGATTTGCAAAAATTTGGTGAAAAAAACATTGTTTTCCTTTTTTTTTTTTTTTTTTGCCAACAAATATATCATTTTGGACAGAATTCATCTGACATTCAATCATTTCGAACATTTGCCATTGCTCATAGTCATCAGTAAACCAAATTGAAGCAGACATAAACATTGGCAAGCCAAGGAATCAGTTGGCTACATTTAGATTAATAGCGGTCAAATGTTGCTGCTTAGCCAGCAAATCTTATTATGCTAAATTTGAAGGAAAGTTTTCCTTTTTTGCTATTTGCTATTTCAATCAGTGCAATATGAAGATTCTGCAATGTCAAAATTAATTTTCCTTATTAGAACATCATTTACTACAATTTTATTCTGTTATTTGTTTAGAAAAAACAAAACAAAATATTTTTAGGCTTTAGGATATTTGACAAGAATTTAATAGATCAATTAAAATTTAATTTAATTACTATCACTATCTGCAAAAAGAAAAATTGTTAGAGATGTCCAACTAATCAAAAATATTCCAACATTCGCTCCACTCTTAATTAAAATCAAGAAGCAAAATGATGTCTAATTTTTGCTTTTTAAATTTTGCAAAGAATTTTCTTATAATTAAATCCATATTGTTCTCTCAAATAAAAATCTCTTTAAAAAGAAATAAATTGTAAACAAAGAGAATGAAGATTGGATAATATAATTGTGGCAGTACTAGTAATAGTGGTAATAATACTGAGATTTTTCAGCAAAACATTTATCCAGTACTACTGTAATGCTTAAGCTTCTAAAGTGACATTCATTAGCATTTCCATTCCTCATCAATGATTTATTTATCTCATTACTGATTTTTTAAGAGATTTAACCAAGCGTCTCACATTTGTTAACTATCGAAGCATCACTTTGTCGGTATGTGAATTTCGCGCATTCATAAAAGGATTTCGGTCTAAAATTTATTTTAAAATTTAATGCTCTTTTAAATGATAGACTAACGATGCAATGAATACGTACGGATTCGTAAACAGGGTCAGTATTTTAATTTTATAGTTAATGGACATAAAATGTAAGTTAAGAAATTTACTACAAATATTTGACATACATGTGGATAGGAGTCGAATAAGGGTCGGCATATATATATATATATATATATATATGGCAATTCTTAGCAATTTCATTAGCATAGTTGTAGGATGATTTTTAATCTTTGTTGAAATTGTTAAAGATTAATCTTAACAATCTGACAAACAAAAAATGAGAAATGCTAAACTAACAGTTCTGATTTAATTTTGATCAAAATCCATGAAATGACACAAAAGACGAGAAAGAAACAAGAATATTGTAATATCGCAATTTTGATACCGCGATACGAATCACACAACAAAATATATGGGATTATCAAGACGAAAACTTCCGAATAATATTCTCAGAATTTCATTTGAAAAAGTAAACTCCAATATATCAACAAGTTTTTCCTCACCTGCAAGTGCTTAATATGCTTTATGTGTGTAATACGTATAATGGCAATGTGTTGTTGTATTAAAATAACGATTGAGAGAGAGAGTCCTAATATTGTCTATAATGATATTTTGTTTTGCAAAGTATGATAAGAAGATTTTATTTTGTTTTGCAAAGTATGAAAAGAAACTAAGCTTTCTTTCGTAAAGCAATTCGGTGAACAGTTTATTTCCGGCAGTATATCTATTACAAAAATTCAGTTTTCCTTCAGGATAATAATGGAACTTTGATATCATTTTTGACGCTCATTTGTACCATCTAGCACAAACAACATTTTCGGAGAAACATGGAAAACAGAAGTTTTACGGAGAAAGGAATTTCTCGCATCACTGTGATAAATAATATTATCAAGACTTTTAGTGTTTCAAACTTGAAGATCAAATATATAAAGATCTGTTAGGATATGTTAATCCGGAAAACACTATTTTCAACGATTAAATGAAGGCACTTGGGCATTGTCATTCCTTCATTCAGGTTTTTCTGGTTTATTCGTGAGAGCATAGCTGATTAATTATAACTAAATTGTACACAAAAATTTTTTTGTATTTAAAACAAATAATTGATTTTTATTTTATTGAATAACTGATTTTTATTTGGCCTTTTATTCTTTAAACTTTTAATTTTAATTCCATTCCCATTCAACCGTATACATAATTTCATACTAATAAATTGATCCAAATAGAGTTTGATTACTGAAAATCAAAAATAAATAAAATTCTATAAAAGTTAACTCCAAATAAATTTATGAAACTATCATCACTGATGTAATTTAAAAGTGCTAGGATACAGTAACATGAAAAAACAAATTATCATATAACAATTATTGATATAATCTGCAATCTAAAACAGCTGATAAATTGCGTGAAACGTTGCAACACTGATATTATCGTGAATATCTTTTAAAAATGTCACAATCATTTTTTTTTTTTTGAAATGATTCCATTACAATTAATTTTGATGTGAAATGAAAAAAAGGCGATAATTATTTATTCATACTTATTACTTCGCTTCGAATAAATTCTATGATGGCTTTATTTTACTGAGAAATGTTAAATATTTGAAAATATTTTATGGAAATTAAAATTTTTTTCAATTGGTCAAATATCGCTAAGTATTTGTAATGAAATAAATTTCTATGTCTCATTAATTTCTTTCAAATCTGCAATATGCAACACAATAGCACATTAATATCAATTTTTCAAAAGTTCACAAATAACTTTCAAATGATCTCCACAATATTTGCACATATCATTTTAATTAGAGTAAACAATCAATTAGAATAAAAAAGCCAGGTTAATTGGATGCAAAATAATGGTCGCTTTTTTGAATTAAAATGATACAGGGGTGAAAAAAAACGAAAGCAACATTTTGAAAATTAATAGTCTTTAAAGACATAACTTCCAAAACTTTTACGGAGTTATTTGATATTTTTTGGAATTTTCGAATTATGTATGGCTCGAATTGCGTGGATCAGCTATTGGAAGCTATCAAAAGAAACAATAAAACGACCATATCAAATGAGAAAACGACGTAAATTATGCAGCCAAAAAATCAATTGATCAAAATTTAAATAAACATAAATTTTTAAAAAAAATAATAATTAATTATTAATTAAAGAGAAACCTAATTTTAGCCGCTGATTCAGTGTTTTTAATATCAAATTAATATATCGAAATGTATTAATTAAAAATATTGCAAATTGTATTTTGCTGGAAAAGTAGAAATATGAATTTAGATTTTTTAATATTTAATAAGAACTTTCAGAAAGATCTTATTATGTATGGGATTTTGAAGTATTTTATTAAAAAAGTTTGGAATTACTAGTGAAATGAATGAATTTCATACAATTTCATTATTGAAAGATCAATTTGAAAACCGATGACAGTGAATTAAAATATTTTAAATCTAGATGTTTGCACAAATTTTAAAGTCCTGCAGAAATTTAAAAAATATTACAATCAAATTTCTGCTGCAACAATTTAATCAAATTTAAAAATATTTTCAAAGATTGCAAAGTATGTAACAAATTAAAGAAATAAAAATCAATAGGTAAGAAATATCAACACACATACTCATTGACATATCAAAATGAAATCGAGGATAAGCTATACGAGAAAAATAACCAAGCATGCAGTGACATAAAAAAAATTAAAATATAATAATTATTCTCTCAAGTTTACTCAAGTCAAAATTATCAGTACTCTCTCAAGAACAAAGCTGCAAAATCAATTCTAGAATAATCAACATTAAAATCAATAATTCTGACTAATTCAATATTTTTGCTAGTCCTTATGACCAATGATATTATCTAAAATTTCAATTTTAGAGCGGATTATTTCAATAAACACATCAAAATTATTCAACTGCTTTGTTTACATCGATAATTTCATAGTTTTCAGATTAAAATGACAAATGAGATTGGATGGATAGTTAATTACATTCGAAATGATCTATGACAATTAAATAACATAAGCAAAATGGATGAATGTTTTTGATAAGTGATAAATTTGCAAGAGAACAAATGAATTCAATCGGATTAATGGTCATTTCAATGATATAACAGTTTTCAAAAATATAAAAATAATAATTTGATATAAATACTCAGAACATGAACATAATAAAGAAATTATTTTTTAGCCTTAGGCAGCATGCATCTTCAAATATTTCGTGCAATCCTAATTGAAATTTTATCAATTATTGTATTTGGCCAAGATGGTAAGTTTATTCTAAAGCCTTGCTGTTAATTATTTTTTATCATTCGAATTTTTTTTATTTGGCTAGTATTAAAATAACATATCAGGGATATACATAAATCTCTGACAAATTTAACTTTTTTTTTTTATTTTCAATAGAACAGTGGTTTAATTTTGCAGAAACTATCACTACTCAATCAATATTTCCTTCGTCAACAATCTTGCCCGCATTAACAACTTTTCTCAGGTCAGCATCTCTGATGACAACAACAGCTCCGCGGGCAATCATCGGTCATGTAGTTACAAATCCTCAACTATTTCATTGTTGCTGGAAGTTTATGGTTATCATGTTCATGGCATCGACAAAAACACCATCATTGTCCATCTTATGCAGATCTTTGTTATCGACTGCGTATAGAAATTTTTTTCATTCTTCTTGCACTTTGAACTTACTTTAATCCGGTAAAATAGCAAAGGAAAAAACTTTTTCTAGTATCTGTATATCATTTTTTTCAGCCCTGAATTGAAACAGTAAATCAGTGATGATAAAATCGAATAAGTCTTGTGAAATTATATTTGTTGTAATAATTAAAACAAATAAATTGTGATAAAAATTGGTGGAATATTTTATGAACAGTTGGATATAGTATCATTAATACAGAGAACTGTATGACATAATCATTATTATTAACAAATGCATCATAACAAAATAAAACATTCCTGAAAAGAAATAGTTGCCTTTTCTAATTAAATTAGACCAATTAACAATTACCTGTTGCATAGCTTTTCAATTTATTTCCAACATATTCTCTCATAATGTGTCAGTATCAGTGTTTTTCTTTTGTCAGTGTCCCAATTAATCGGTTAATTTTAGAAGATTGAAATTTTAATGAACTTTTTTAACATATAAGATGACAAATGTAACATGAAATAATATTTGCCGATTGATAAACCAGTGCAAATTCAGGCATGGAGTAATTCACTTACTCTCATCTACTATTTTTTTTTTTTTAATTCATTAAAACTCAATAGATTTTATTGCTTTATGAAAATTCTTCTGAAATAATATTCTGAAAACATGAAATTAAAAAATCACAAAATCATTTTTTTTTTCAAATTATTTTAAAAATTGACAAAATTCACTTTTTTAAATCTTATTTGTATTACTGTAATTTTTGCTTATTTAAGTACTAAATATTTTTAAATATCAATAAATTATTCTTTGATCATAAAAGTGACAGTAAACAAATAAATCATTGTTATCTCAATCAGACGATGATAATTAATAGAATCAAATAATTTGTTTCTTTTACATCGCAATAATATGTAAAAATGACATATATAAAAGAATTAAAATAAACAAAAAATTGTTCCAAATAAAAAATTAAAAGATGCATTCTTTTCTTATCATAATTGCATTATGCAAGACAAATATTATTTCACACTATTGTCAACAAAAAATAAAACTACAAAATCACATAAATAAAAGCAGAAAAGTATGTGAAATATTTCTTCTTTTAAACGAACTATGAAATCATAAACTTGTAAAAATTTGGTTAATCTAAAAAAATTAAATCACTGCAAATAAAAAGTAAAATCACTGAAATAGAATAGAAATTTAACAAACACATTACAAGGAATATTTTTAATTTTATTTGCTCAGCCACTATTAAAATAAATTATCTCTTCCCTATGATATTAACAATATTTGAGAAATTTTTAATAGAAACTATTAAATTTTTTAAACAAAAAATTTTAGTTATTTTTTGATTAAGTATAAAGGAGAAGTTTTAAATGTTTCGTTCTTTTTTACAAAAGCTATATATATTTCACATCATTTGGGTTGTAATATTGCATAGAACGAAAGAAGAATGGGCTGTGACCGTGTGTAGCAGATGATTTTTGATCTTTAGTTTCTGATTTTTAATTGCTTATTTAAAATGGTCAGTTCGGCTTTTTTCCATTGAGGCATATTATATGATGTGTATGATTCGTACATTGTGGTCACTCTGGGTAACTCTATACTATTATTTTTCAAGTATATGTTAATCATGTATCGCTATTCTTTGCTTCAGTGTAACATAACTATCCGTGTAATTCGTGTAAACTATTCGTGTAACATAACTGCACTGTTGCAGTTCATATTATGTTACTTATATTTGAGTTGTACTCATATTTGATTAGTTGAGCAGTTGTATTATGGGTCAAATTCATACGTGTAAATTATATGGTTGAATGCATTCTTTTTTAATTCTTTTTTGAAATTGCTCATGCATTTATTATTGTATATAGATTACATCAATTCTTTATTCCTTGATTTTAAGAATTTTTATTATTTCGTACAAGTTATATTGTGAACTTTATACGTTTTAGGGCAGATTTTTTTTTTTGAAGTCACATATTGAATCATAAATTCAGGACTTGTTGGAAAAATAAAATGGGGCTGTCAGATAACGATGTTCAGAAACAGTTACGACATATGATCGCATTCATTGAGCAAGAAGCGATTGAAAAAGCAGAAGAAGTCGATGCGAAAGCGGAAGAAGAATTCAATATTGAAAAGGTAAGAATTGTGATATTTCTCTTAAATCTGATGGATTAGGCAAAGTGTTTTTCAGTAAAACAGATAAAAGTTTCAAGTCCCTGTTTCCTCATTTTAGTTATCTATAGCATGAGCAACATTTAAATTAAAGCTTGGCTGCTATGATTGTTGCTCAATGAATCTTCTCTTATAAGGTTGCATACTTGTTGGCACCTCATATAGCACCAATAGTTAGTGATATAAATAATCTTGAAAATAAAAACCTAGTTAAAAATTGTTTTTTTGTACAAAGTAGTTTGTTTCCAGGGCCGTCTCGTCCAACAGCAACGAATCAAGATTTTAGAATACTACGACAAGAAAGAGAAACAGGTGGAACTGCAAAGAAAAATTCAGAAATCGAATATGCTTAATCAGGGACGGCTAAAATGTCTAAAAGTAAGAATAGTCGACATTTTTGGGCGGGCTATATAATGAAAAATAATTAATGAAATAATTTCGAGATGTATTAATCAACACATGTTGCTTCGTTTGGAATGTGTAGCTAGGTAGATGTAATAGAAAAACTATTGCCTATGCTGATGATGTTATCATCGCACTCTATACTTCCATTTTTAGGCACGCGATGATCATCTAAATAAGGTTCTAGAAGAAGCGCGATTGAATTTGAATCGAATTTCTGAAGATCCTAGCAAATATCCGTCAATCTTGAAAGGCTTAATCCTACAGGCATTGCTTTTTTTCTTATGCATAACTTTATTTAGAGTTACTGTTATTGTGAATGTTCAAATAGTATCCAAAATCTTACAGGCATTATTCCAACTGTTGGAACCAGAAGTTACATTACGTTGCCGTAAAAAAGATGAACCATTGGTGCAAAAACTCTTACCGGATTGTCTTAACGAACTTAAGCAACAGTGGGGCGAGCGTACTGAGGTTTAAATTTTCTTGCTTAATGGCTGATCGACAAATTTAGTTTGTATATTTCTTTCTTCTTTCTTTTTTAGAAAAATCTAAGCACACTGATACTCCGTACTCCATGTTTTAATGTTGCAAATTATTAGGATTTTATACTGCATAATTTATTTTGATTTTTTCGAGATCTTGCATGTTTTTAGGTGCAAATTGACACTAATAATTATTTATCTGATGAAAATGCTGGTGGAATAGAACTATCAGCGAAAAATGGTAAAATAAAAGTTTCGTCGACATTGGAATCTCGTCTAGAATTAATTGCTGCTCAGGTAAATCATGTTTCTTAAAAAAAAAAAAAAAATAGATTAACTTCATACTTCAGAATATAATTGCCATTTTAAAAATTACATGCTCATGGCACAAAAACTCTCGTTGTGATACTCACTGAAATTGTATCATACAGCGCCAAAAAAAAAAATTCGAGGAGCTCATCTTTCATTATAAAAAGAGTAATGATCAACATCTCATTACTTGAAATTAATAGGAAATAAATTAAGGAAAAGAATTCTTTTCATTATGTGATTTAAATTTTTTGAGATATAACTGTAGTTGTGCATATGTCATTGGTAATGAAAAAAAATTATTGCAGATTATACCTCAAATTCGTGTAGCTTTATTTGGTGAAAATTCAAATAGAAAATTCTTTGATTGAAAGTATTTCAACAATCGAAATGCACAAAAAGCAAAAATGCGAATGTTTCCAGTAGATGCCATGGACACTGTTTAAAATGATTCCTGTGATAGATTGCTACTTTCCATTATTTAAACATTCTGACTAATGATTCCATACGGTTTGTGTAGCTTGTAGAATTAATATTTGTATTTCCTTTATTTTTCATTGTCTTTTGTAAAATTCTTTGTATTATATGTCAAGTCCAGGATACCATGCTTCACATATTAGATATGTGATATATGCTTCATGTACTTCTTTTCACTATAGGTTGAAAATAAGCTTTATCTTTTGTATATTGCAAAAGCAAGCGTGGTTTTCTCAGCCTGTGAGAAAGCATGATATTTTCATCGGTATGCTGCTAATCAATTTTTTATTTGTTGCTGACACTTATTGTCACTAAAATTAATAATTAAATGTTTTACTCTATCATATCCAGTCATTGTAATTTGCAGTATTATTAGCATAAATCAAAATGAAGTTAGTAGTAAAAGTCAATATTTTCTTTCCACTACTACTTTTGTTTTTCATCAAAATATTTTGAATATTTATCGAAATGAAGTGGTTGGTGAATGTCTGGAACAAAGTAATGAGTGTTGGTTATAATAGTGAGTCAAAGGTTTTTGCGTTAAGTTTCTGTCAGCGTTTTAAGAGTTGGTAAGCATTAATCGCTTCCGACATTTGCAAAAATGTCAGATATGAATTCGAAAATCGTTACTGAGATTAACTGCGTGAGCCAAATTAATCATCATACGCTCGATTGCAGCAGTTAGAGATATCAAACTACAGGAAATTTGTGGAGCTAAAGTGAATAAATGATTGTAAAAATACAAATCCTGACGAGAAATATCGAAACATTGTGAATCTGAAGGATGGCTGGGGAACCTGGATTTGTCGGTATAAAATTTTGTCCGGAATGGTAAGTTCTTCATTGCAATTTTAAAAGATTGAGAAAACGAAACTTGAAAGTGATATATGGTTATGATTGTTTCAAGCAGTAATTTACACTTGATGACAAATTCATTTTGAAAATCCAGGTGAAGAGTGTTGTATTGCGTGGATTTTTGAATAGCTAAGAATTATTTCAGTAATAATATGTTGTATCCGAAAGAGGACAAAGAAAATAGACAGTTATTATATGCTTGCCGGAATTGTGATCATAAACAACTTTCCGAGAATCCGTGTATTTATGTCAACAAATTAATGCATGAAGTGGAGTAAGTCTTGCATGAATCTAGCTTGTCTATTATTTAACAGGAAAGTTAGTTCTCAAATCTAGATTTCGGACCTGTTTTTCACTTACCTATATTCTTTACTCTTTCCAGATTAATTAATTTTATATTTCAGCTTTAAGATTTTTATTTCTAATCTTTTTTAGTGAATTAACTCAAATTGTGGCTGATGTTGTCCATGACCCGACATTGCCGAAAACCGAAGACCATCCTTGTCCAATGTGTCAGGGACGAGAAGCTGTATTTTTTCAGGCGCAATCTAGGAGAGCCGAAGTATGCTTTGATTAACTTTTTTTACATTTTAATTAGAGACTATAATCCATGATATTTTGTTTTAGGAGGAGATGAGATTGTATTATGTTTGCACGAATCCAAACTGCGCACATCGATGGACTGATTGAAATTCAGTTATTATGTTAAGTTGCATGTTTGAATTGATTGATTCGATTTTGTAATCTCCGTTTTTATATACTCTTGCAATCTCATTAAGTGGAAGATTTTTGATGTTTTCACTTCCGATGTTTTCATAGTTCTTAGTGGTGCGTGGCTTTGCCATTGTGCTTTATGATTGCCGCTAATAGTTATCATAATGTTATATATCATCACGTTTCATTTCTTGTATGAACCATACTACATTGCATATCACCAAGTTATGCAATGTAGAATTTTAGCTATAAGCCAGGATCATATCATTTTAATTAAGTTACAGTAATATAGTTATTATTTGTAGTAATTTTCCATAATTTTTTTAATTTGTTTTTATTTTGTTTCCGTTCAATTTCCGATTTTTGTGTATTGCATTTGTTTATGTAAGATATAAAATATTATATCTGTGTTTTGAACTGATTACTTGTCAATTCGTTCGTAGTCAATTTAATTTTATTTCTCGTCTACTTGAAATAAAGTAAGAGAAAAAAGAAATGATGATATCTAAAAGCTCTAAACATATACTTTGTCGAGAGCACTTAAAATCGAAACGCGTATTTGTTACTACTATAATAAAATCGAGTATATTGATTTCCCCAGTTACATTTGATAATTGAATGTAGTTTCTTTTTGGCATTTGACGATATAAAAATAGAGATTGGATGTGGTCATGAAATGTAGTAAGATTTCTAACGCATATCTAAGCTTTCTTGCAGTACTTGAAGTATGCTAAAACCAAAAGCATTAACCGAAGTACTCGGACAAGTCAATACGCCAAATACGAGAAGTGGTGCTCTTCTGCTGAATCGTGAAGGTCATTTGTTTGCATTTCTTTCCAAAGTAATAGCTAAAAATTACATACTTTTTATTTTAATAGCATATAATTGAAATAAAAGAATAACATAGAAAAAGTGTTATGAAAATGAGAATGAATCTATAAAATAAACAAATAGAACTATTAATTCAGATTGCATTTACTAGGATCATTTTTGATAGTTAGAAATGGATTAGAATGAGTTACATTCTTGTGGCAATATCGTATGAAAGTATTGATATCCAGCTAAAATTTTTCCTGATAATTTTCGAACAGTTAATTGCATTCAGTGGTCATTTCTAAAAAATATTTTCGTTGATATTAAAGTATGCCTGTTTCAGGCTTATTGCTAGCCTATAGTGGTTATGATAGTGTTGGAGGAAATGATGCAAATGCTACTGTATCTGCTGCTTTGATTTCCAGTATTTGGGAAACTTTCGAGAGACAAGGTGGAAATTTTTTTACTTTCTCATAATTTTCTCCAATAAGGATCTTTATCATAAATGATCAAACTGAGACTAATAAATATATTAATTACTTTTATAATATCTGAAATTTTACTACACATTTTTGCTCTTGTTACTTAGTAAGTTTTTCTTAAATAAATAGTATTAAAGTAACATACTCCGAAAGAATGGTGGAATATCGTGTGATCAGACTAATTATATAATCAAAAAGTTATTATATTATGTAGTATACTTTCCTAATGTCAACCTGTTTTCTAGGTGTGCGAGAAAATTTAACGGAGATGCTGATAGAATGCGAAAATGGGGTGATTGCCGTCACACGTATAGCCAATATGCTTCTGGCAATAAAAGCAGGAAGTGAAGTGACACTTGGACTGCTTCGGGCAAAACTTCATGCACTTGCCGAATACCTTTATACACCACTAACTATCGTCTCATCGAAAGATTGACGTGGAGTCTGTTCGTTGGTTTTCGTCTCTTAAATCTAGATTGAATTGTTGTTTGAAGTCAATGGGAGACATTTCTCAGAATCTGTAAGATTCATTCTTGACAAGGAGCTTTAATTTTATTTTGAAGCATGATATAAGGTTATAGTTTTCGTTAATTGCTTCTGTTTTATGTATCCGTCGTTTACGCGCCTAACTTGAGCATGAAGTACATCGTCGTACAGAATTTGGAAATATCGAACGGTTGCATGGTTTCGTGGTATGAAGAGTTTGATTTCATGTACAGAAATATTTACTACATTGTTAAACTTTCATTATTTTGTGTTTGACTATCAATTAATTGGAATTATGTAAGTTTGCTTTTATTTTTATCATGGGAAAGAAAAAGGAACTTTTTGATCAATTGTGCACGAACTTTTTAACCAGTACACTAAAAATAAAGTTAAGTCATTGTTTCCAACTAATTTTTATCGGTCCTTGTTTTAACGAATTGAAATTACTGTTATGTTCATATTTTTACTGTCTTTTTCTTTTTTTACTGTCCTATTTCTTAAAAAAACTCTTCATACTCTTGCAATTTTTTCAGCGTTATGAACATAGATGGTAATTTCGCATAATTTAATTTGCGAAAAAGGCAAAGATGTATTGATGGATTAGGTTAAAATTTTTGAATTTAAAACTTCCTGCGGTATTAGAAATATTTATATATGAATGGTTAATTAAATGATTAATTGCAAGATTATAAAACTTTTTGCAGGGGATTTTTTTCAAAAAGATCTCTTAAAAAAAAACATGAGTTTTACGAAGTCTTCCAACTTGTAATTGGTTCCACAACTCTTCAAATCAAACAAACAATAAGTCTTTTAGATAAAATGTTTAATTTTTCATCATTATACATGAAAAGTGTAGAAAATATTTAAGTTTAGTGTATTTTTTAAGAATTGATGCAACAAACAAATTGCTGAAAAGTCATAACAATAAGGAGGAATATGTACTTTTTGCTACGGCATAGTTTATTGTCTAACGAGTTGTTTACATTTTTATTGATAAGGCGAAATTATTGCATTACTCAATTGTCACTGTCATTATGACGTTAAAGTTTCTGTGATGAAAAATATTGTAACATATCTGTTCAAAAAGCTATTAAACCAACATTTTTCGGTAGGTATCATTCACAGATTTTTACAGTTTCAAATGGTATTTATACATTTTCGAGTGAAACAAAAGGAAAATATCAAAATATTGATTGATATCTTCAAGAACAAGAAGAGCAGATATGGTATCCTTTAGCTATTAAACATAACTAAAGTCAACATTTTTACGAGTCAGCATTGATATCACAAATTTGAAATTAAACGAAATTTAGCGTAATACCATCGATGTGAAAATGTTTATTATGCTTTGCTTTATATCTATGCAATTAAAAAATATTTCTTTCTATTTTAAAGTCATCAATATTAGCAAGGAAGCTGAAATGTCCGTTGCAAACGCACTATCAGTAGAGTTTCACTGAAATTGTAGAATAAAAATTAGTCGGCATTGTAAAAAAAAAAATCACAATAATTGCTTCATTCAGTTCGAAATCAGCTTAATGACAATTTATTGTGTTATTATTGATAAGACATTGATTTAAAACTCATTATCAACATTTATTCTCAAAATATTTTCATTGAAATGCTGATAATAATGAGTACCATAGCAAGCAAGCCTACTAATGAAAAGTTCGATTTACAAGAAGTCAGAAAAAAAGTGAATTAATTAAGTCATGAATTTATCACATAGATCAATCAGTATTGAAACTTCTTTAGGCAAGATATTAAATTGATCGGTCCGTAAATCTCTGATTTGGCATTTATGCTTTTTTCGAACCTTCAAAAAATCACTGAATTTTCTTTCACAAAAAATAAAAATGTATTTGAAAATGAAGAATAAATCAGATCAAATGTACAACCTTTACTGAGGTCCGCCAGCACCACTTTGCTTTATTCGTGCTTGCGCTTCCTTGATGTAAGGTTCCAGAATTCCCATGTGATATGCAATACCGAGCCCAATTAAAACGAGCAGAAATAGAATTACAGCTGCACCCATCTTCAATAGTTTGTTCTTTCTTAATGTATCCTATCCACACGAAGTTATTGTTCGGAATTCACGTGAATAAAACGTTCGAACAAATCAAATGATGTCAATCCTGTCTTCTTCCGTTTACAAATTTTATACAGAGCTTACTGTAGTTTTTCAAATTCAAGAAGTTACCTTAGGTTAAAGAGAAGGATAATTCGAATTTCCCAACTATCCTCTTATTAAACAATTAAATCAAATACTAATCTGCTCAAATTACATGCTTATTTTATAGTAACGGTAAATTTGCATAACTTAATTTTATTTTACTTCGAATTTTACATGCGAAGAATAAATTTAAAAAGATTTCTCTGTGATAATTTAAATATATGATAAAAGAAATTCAACATTAAAATTTTTTATTGATAAAACTAAATTTGCAATGATTTGTGAAAATTTACAATGATTATAGTGCAAACTTATTGATTTTCCTCTTTTAATGTTTTACAAAATAAATTGATAAAAGTTTAATTTTGTAATTTGAATTTATTTTGTTTGAAATAATTTTATTCTTTTATCGAAAAAAGCGCTATTAACTTCAAATGTCATTTAGTGCAGATTTTTGAGAACAGAAAAAACTTCAAAAAAGCAAAAAAACAGTCATCCCAGAATTATCTTTTTTTTATGCTGAATATTCCGTTCTTTTAATTACATAAGCCATGTGATACAGCTTAATTTATTTCATCGTTTGAGAATTTTGGAAAAAAATTTTATTTTTAAAAAGATACATTTTTCAACAGTAAGTTATTGAATGGAATTTTGGATTTTAACGTGATTGATACAAATTAGAACTTCAAACTGAAATAGATTTGTCGGAAAAAACAGAAATAGTTGTGCTGCAAAATGTTTGGCACAAGCCAGAACAATATATAAACATTGTCTTTCAATTTATCAATTCCTTATAAACAAATCCCGTATAAAGCCGATCTAATTGAACTAAATGCATCGTTATTGTCAATTTCACAACAATACTATCTCCTATTACCAACACTAACTTTTGCCTTGATTCAACGTCCGCTAATCTCATTTGTATTATCATCACGTCTCTTCGTATTCCTTCCCATTCCTGAGTCCTCCTAAGTTCTGAATTTTGACTTAATTATTTGAAAAAGACAGTCCAATTTGTCTTCGTCCGACCTACAAGTTTACTTTTTACAATTCATTCTCGAATTCTCGTCGTCTTTAGCAATGAAGTGATATCACATTACTGCTGCTCATGACTTTTCCAAAATGGAATTTTGATCATCAATACAAATCTTGTTCTTATCATGATGTTTAGCTGCTAGCTTAACTAAAGCAAGAAAGGAGAATAAATGAATCTGCAAAATTATTGACATTCAGAGTGAACTGCATGATAAAGGCATTTGTATTGATGATTAAAATTTATGCAAATTAGTTCTAATACTTTAAGTATGATCAACAATAAAATTCCCAAAATGGCTGGAGTAATTTGAAAATTTTTTTAATGTTTGACTAGAATATATCCTCTTATTAATGAAGTATTTTCTTCGTATAAATACAAAGAATGTGAATTTAAATAACAAGGAATATGAAAATAATCTAAGAGTATAAATTTCGTTGAATGCTTCACAATGTTATTAACATTTATTTACAATTTAACTTAGTGAGTTATTGGAAGTTTCGCGATATGAAAGTACTAGGATATATTCTCTTTAAAGACTAAAATACATCCTCAAATTATTAGAGGGATGGAAAATGCATCTTAATTAGTTTTAATTATCAACTTTCCTAGTCCCCAAGATATCTATTTTCAATAATCCAAATTTATCACAAATATAAATTAAATTTTTTGTGTTTCAGTAAGATCCTAATAAAGCTAATGGATGCTTAATTAAAGTGTCATAATGTTTTAATTGTTGTTGAAGGTTAATCATATTTGCTCGAAAAATTATCATTTATCCCGGATTATTAACTCTCCTTTACTTTCCCTGTTTCTTTGAACCATTTTACAAAGTAAAAAAAGAAATTCTTGAAGTAAAAGAATTTTTTTAAGCATTTATGCCAAAATATACAAAAAGCAGTATCAAATGTCATGAAATGGGTGAGAAAAGCAGCATATATTACAACCAGAAAAGAGATAAATTTAATATTCACAATTATTTTCTGAAGATTTATATTCTTTATAAATATAAAAAACTGCATTACGAAGATTAATTAATTAAGAAATGCCAAGCAAAACTATGAAATTCTTTCGAGAAATATTTTCAAATCCTTTTCTAATTGAATTCATTTTTAAAAATTTTTTAAGTCAAGATTAAGGAGGAAAGGAAAGAATTGAAATGTTCTGACTACAGCTGCAAGAAATAGCTATCTAGTAAAAGGAAATTTATTTTAATCATTAAATTTTGCTAGACGAATGATATTTCCTGTGATGTGACTGCTTAAGCTAATAAAATTCAGATATAACAACGACCCTACCGTCACTATTACCATAATATGATTATGAAAACCATTACTGATCAATGTGATCTATTAAAATAAGCTGAGAGATATATTTAGAGATTGAAACTTGAATACGATACCTCAACTTTCATCAAAAATTTTTGTCATCAGCTAAATTTGAAAATAAAAGCCATGTAACAATCCACTAAAAGAATAGGTTTTAAATCTGGAAAAAAAAAAAAAAAAACGTGCCGCAATTTAACGGTGCTAACATAAGAACTGAAAATTTCATGCAAATTAAGCATTCAAATTAACTTACAAGCAATATCAAAATCAAATGCAAAAAAAAGCTATGAAGTGCTACTTAACTTATAGTAAAGGAAAACTGAAAATAAGAACAGATGCCTTTTAGGCTTACCGCACGCATATACATATATAAAATCATTAATATAAAACATAATAAAATTTAACAAAATGACAATTTTTTTGTAAAATATTTTCCAAATGTTTCGTTTCCTCACATAAGCATAGAAACTGACAGAAGAAACACAAGATTTTCAGTTTTATATCCATGTGAGGAAACTCTATCGAATGATAAACTTTTTTCCTCTTCTTATTAAAATCGGCGATCTAATTTTAATGTGAAAAAGATAAAAAAAAAAAGTAAGAAGAAAAAAATGAAAATACTATAGTTTGGAAAATAGGAATTAGAAAATTTGAATGACTACGTTTCCAAGCTATTTCGCTAAAGAGTTCCACATTAAAATAGGAGTTAAAACAAAGAGTGAAAACGTTATAAAGAGTTAAAACATAATAAAATTTAACAAAATGACAATTTTAGAAATGCAACTTCGGAATAGTTTCAAAAAAGCAGCAAGTAATGTATCGAGAAATTTTGCTTGAATTAAACAGCATCGCCAGCAGTGTCATTTGCTTCCGCCTTCGTAATTACTTCTTCAAATATTGCTGTCATACTTTCCAATTCTTTTTGCTAAAAATATAACACCATGAATTTCACACACAATTCGTATTAGGCCAATTTATAAATAGCAGATTTTACTTGATGATCAATCCCAAAGTGAAACTTCCACATCATATTAATCGCTTATCTATCATAACTTACTCTAGCTTCCAGACTCACAGTTAAACTGTCGATTTTTGATTCCTGATGTTTCACTTTCAAACGTAAACCAAGTGTATCTGCTTCATGCTGCTTTATCAGCCGTTCTATTTCGTTATTTGCGCTGCAATATAGGCATCATAAAAAATTTTATATACCAAAGCAAAATAACAAAGCGAGAAATATATTTCTTTCAAAAAATTACTCGGAATTTTGCAGAAATTATGTTAGAAAAAAGCAAAGTATTTCATAAAATTACCACATGTAATAAATTATTAGTATATAACAAAGTATTTGGTATTCTATAACAAAATATTTGTTTTAACATTCATATAATGTTGCTACTGGTGGAGCAATAAATATATCCAAGACAGCCTAGCATATATTTCTTCTTTAAAAAGATTTAAGAAAGATATTAGCCACTGAATTATTCAATGTAATTCATCGTTGTTTCAAAAATCAAATAAACCAAATGATTCTATATCAATGTGATAGACATTAATTTTTTCAAATTCCTCAATTATCTAAATTTAAGCAACATTAGAAATCGTGTACACATTGCATTTGCGCAAACTTAATACTCACAGATCAAGCTGTTCTTCAGCATTTCGTCGAAGCATTTCAAATTTCTCAGCGAGAAGAGAATATCGTCTTGCCATTTCTTCCGATGCGCTTTTGACACTCTCTTCATTCTAAAAACAAAAGCTTCTAGTTCTAAAAATCAATAATCAACTGTTATTTAGTAAAAATTTTTCAAAATAATAATGTAAATAAACTGATTTTAAGTTTGTCTTCTGAAAGCAAATCACAACACCAATTATAAAATCAGCCGGCTAAATTTATTCATCAAATATTTTTGAATAAGAATTCGTTGTTTAGACATCCAGGATTACATTCCTCTAATACACACTTGAGTGCAATACTCAAAAAATAATTCTTTTATTCGTATGAATATGAAGTGATATTTTTACCTACCATTTTACCTATAAACTCTTTTGAAAAATTCACAAAACACAGCAAAAACATTATATAAAAGATAATGACGAAAAATTTTCAGTAATCAGAAATAAAAAGAAAACGTACTCGTTTAATCTCAACGCTTGTTTGTCGTAATTTTTCATAACGCCTAAAAAGTTCACTGTAACTTGTTTCCAATGAATTCACTTCCTCTGCTAATTGATCTCGTTCTTTAAGAAGCTGAGTAACATCATCCGGCGATAAATTTCTTTCCGGACCTGGTCTACCCATCGATTTTGATTCGCCTAAGCAATTTTTTTCTGCAATTCAAGGCTTCTATCACTTTCTAATTATTAAAAGAGTCTAAATTAAGATGGTAATTTTTCAAAAATCAAATATAAGTTCAGTTCTTAAGTTCCAAGAAAACTAGAAAAAATGATATTAAAAATAGCTACTAGCAAAATGAATTACAAATCAACAATAATAGCGTCAAACATAAAGAATGATCAGAGAATTGCTTCTCATGCTTCTGACCATTTCACGAGGAAATATCACATACAGTTTTAAGTGTAAAAGAGAAGATGATAAAATGTATTGAAATAACATTCTTATTTAATCGTGATAAAGCTGAACTGCATTCGTTTTGTGAAAATTTAATTGAAATAGTGTAATAATGCACGCCAACTTTACTTCTTCTCAAGGTCTTATCAATTCTAGAATACAAATCAAAAATCCTCACCGCTAGACTTTTTCTTTTTTAGTTCCTCTACAAATTCCTGCACTAGTTTTTCATACTCAGCCATAGCTAATAATCGTTCGGCAGCTTTTTGTTCTAATGGCCCGTTCCGCTTCTGCTCATTTGCAAGCAGCTGAGTTAACTGAAAAACAGTTTAAATCAATTTCGTCTAAATAAAAAATACAGCTAAAAACTAAAAAGAAAATGGCTTTCAATCACTGTATTAAAGTTAACAAAAAAAAGCAAATGATTTAATGCCCATTTGCTCAGGAAGTCTATCAGAGAGAATTTTGTCCACAATAAAGAAAATAAAATCCTTTATTTAATCCCTTTTCATTAGCTAACTAATGAATAATTCGCTTTCCTAGAGAAAAACAACTATCAAATGTTCAGTTGTCCAAGAGTTAACAATTAAAAAATAATATTCATTAGTTAGCTAATAAAGAATTAAACGGTAATGACTATGTCTGTTAATATCCATAAACTGCATGCAACTTATTGGAACAAATATATTTTATTCGAAAAGTCACAATCTCAAATAATATTATCCATCTTTCGTAAATAACGATGCACATATGGCCTTTTCGTATGTAACACCATTGCAGAACTCTTCATTAAAATCCTTTATTTAACCTTTTCATTTTTAGCAGTCCACTCTTTCTCTCTTGTCGCAACAATCGCCTGCACACGTCGTAGAAATTCGGTAGTAGGATCGTCTGTGTTCATCTGCAAACAATTCTTTCGCGTCTCAAATTATGCCACAGATTTAAATTAACAGATTATAATTTAATTTAGGTGATCCAACATTTTCTTCCATCAGAATTATTTCATAACTCATATTAGTGCTTCCAGAAAAAAAGATGCAATTAAATATATGAATTGTAGAACGTATACAAATAGAAAAAAAAACTTTCTTAGTAAGAGAAGCAATTTGAAATAGAATATTCAATGATGTTTTTACTTGCAAACGCACCGGTACAATATTTTTCCAGAAAAATTAAAATGCATGTTTCGAAAAAAACCCCAGAATTACCTGCTTGACCTCATTGTATGCAGATTGTATGTCGAGACTTATTTGACTCTGGACTGTAACAGTTCGTTGCCGCACACGCTGCGACGATTTCCGTTCTTCCCTAAATAAGCAAAATATTAGCGATAAGTCATATTTTTTAGTAATTCGAAATTTTTGCACAATTTTTACATTATAATAGAAATTATTTAATTCTGGCATTCTACGGATTATGAGGAAGTTCCTGTGCAGCAGTTGCAATATTAGAAATTACGAGGGAATTTGTGTTAAATAACTGAAGCACCGATGTATTTGGTGATATCACTAATGATTATATCCATTATTGGAGCTGCTGTCGCTGTAGATTACTATTTCTATTCTAACTGAGTATTTTCGGAATGGATGTTTGCTGCAGAACAGACCTGCATGCTATAATTTACTGCTCCACTAACCTTGGCGGTAAAGTTTGTTGAATTGCTTGTGATTGCGATGCAACTGGCTGTTGACCCAGTAGTTGGGGTGGTTGTGATAGAGCATGACTTGGAGTACTGGTCACAATTGCTGATCGAACCGTTTCCTTTGCAGAAACTGTAGAAATATTCATTGAAAATTAATATATTTGGGCATTACAATTATAATTTTTTCTAGAAAATATTTGAATAGAACTGGATCCTTCCTCGCAATCACTAACTATTAACAAGATCATATAAATCAACTTCAGTTACTCTTATGGTTAAAAATATTTGCAGCGCCAGCAAACCTATTCCCGCATCAAATTGGGTGAATCAAATAAATATAACATTCGAAAAATTTTTCTTCAAAATTTTAATTTTCTGAAGTTATTAGAGTATTCCAACTTTCAGAATGATCTGTCATTTTTATTACAATATAGTTACAAATAATCTGATAACAACTAATATCTGATAACGTTTCCCAAACACTAAAATAACAACTCGAACTAGAATGACAAGAAAAAGGCCTTACCTGCATTAGCAGCAATCATATTTGCAGCAGTGGATTCTGATTCAGTCTTCGGAAACGGTGTAACAGTTGCTTCAGGTAATTGTTCGGCTCGTATTTTTGATGGACGAGTAATTGTTCTTGAATCTACGCTGAAATAAAAAATCACGGATGAGAATCACATAAAAACATCATTATCTTATTCCCCAATGTTTGAGAAAAAATCAGAAAAAGAAAGTTTCATGATTAATAAAATTCGAAAAGTATTTTAAAATATAACAAGAGAACTCTGTTAACGGCAATGTCGAAGATAAGTAATAGTATATGACCACACCAATCAATATCTTATGGATTTACAAAAATCTAGTAATAAGTTATGAATATTTTTACAACAGTTCAATTTGATCTATTTTATGAGAATAATAATAATAATAAAATAGCTAGACGAACTAATTCGTAAAATTTCATACATTAAAAATGTAAAAAACAGACATTTAATAGGCAGAAAGAAATGCAACAGTACAAATTAGTGATACGTATGCCTTTGATATTAATGTCAAGAAATGTAAAACGAAATCAGAACAATTTGACAAAGTCAACTCCCATCCTTCACTTTATCGCGGAAAGGATAATGAACTCAACAGAATGATGTAATTATTTACCCCAAAACATTTTATAAATGATTGCGATCAGAATATGATCTACGTAACGTACTATGAAACGTCTGATATTTAATCTGCAAATGTAAATACCAAATATTAAATACGTGATTTCACATACTACTTTCCAAATTTAGATATTTTTATAATGTAATATTTAAATTTTACGGGAATAAACTAAATGTCGCTACTGGTCCGTGCAACAAACAATTAAAGGAATACGTTTGTGAATTATTCTATATTTAATGAATAACTAACTAACTGATTAATCAATGAATATATAAATATAACTACATATAATTACGCATATTTAAAAACCATATGCACACGTAATATTTATATTTAAACTTGGAAAAGTAAAACTGTTTTATTATTAAATTACAATATTAGCAAATTTGCTTATTTCTAGAAACAACTTTGGTCAGGGCACATAATTTAGTTAGCTTAGGTATTTAAGGAAGACATGTTAACTCACAAACTCGGAGTAATAGGTTACAGAGAACAAGTTCACATTACTCATCGAGACTGAAAGTTCTACAGACAAAAAAACAAAGGCCAACAAAGTGTAAAAGCGAAGTGTAAAAGTTGTAAATATACAAGATTATGATAAAGTTTTTAACCTTTTTTTAGAAAATATCTTTCATGACCAGCTATAATACTTCAGTTTTCAGTTACCTATAGAAATATTCGAAAACTCATCGTGCAACAAATTATATAAACTTCAGAGATATCAGAAATAAAAATATAAAAGTGGCTAATAAGAAATATCACTCTAATATTCGCTGTGCTGAGTAAACCAAGTTGCTATTTGTATTTTTGGCAATGTTCGCTTTTTGCACTATTTAAAATTCAAATTATCTGAAATTCACATATAAACTTCAGACATACAAACTCATTATTCGATCCTTCTTTTTTATTCGAATTCAACTGAGTGCAAAGATAAGGTAAAACGAATAAGCAAGCGATAAAAATAATATGAATCCGATATAAACTTATTAGCTTAACCGGACAATTTCCAAATATTCTCTGCAAAAAAAATTATTATACTTCATCCCAAAGCTATTATATCCCACAGCTATTATACCTTTCTTTCCAGTCAAATAGTTATATCACTACACCTGGATGGAAATTACCATCATTATCTAACTTCGAAATAGTAATATTCTTTACATCTGATGAAACTGCGAAATGTTCAATAATGAACATTTGGAACATTAGACACATTCCGTAAATGGCAGAATTAAAAACAATATTTTTAAAATAACTATTCAATAAATATGTAAAATTATTTGTAGATGTAAGAATATGTATATCATTCTATATTTAGTTTTTGAATCATCATACTAAATCATTATACTAACTTCTTTTCTCTGTTGTTAAAATATAACACTAAAAAAAATATCAGCAAAATTCTCGAAACATGAAATGATGAATTTAATTACTCTTTACTGATTCATTATATCAAAATCAATACTAACATGCGACCTCTTCCAATCTCCAAAAAAAACTCCTGTTTTTTTTTTTTTTTTTCAAACAAGCAAAGTGACTAATACCGGATTAAGGAAATATATCGCGCAAATTTCGAACGTAAAAAGTGATAAGCCTCATGAAAGAAAGAAATACACTAAAAAAAAAACAATTAGCAAGAAAAAGAAAGTTCAATAAGAATATAATTGAACATGTTACAATTGAAGTATGTATCTCATGGAAGAATGCAAACCCTCTAGACTTCATTAATCCTTAAATTTGCCCCACTTTTTTTTATTAATCCTTAGCCCCACCTTTATTAATCCTTAAATCACATATAATTCAGAAGGTTATTTTCTACAAATATATATATATCTACGAAGAGTTTTTGACATTACGGACATCCTGCATTCTTGCCAGAATATTTGAAATTATTTATTTTGTTAGAAAAACTCGTCTACGAACGAAGCTCTAAATTACTTTCTTCACAGTGGCTCAAAATTACAGCAATCATATTTTACTGCTATCGTCTTTCTGCAAAATATCTATCAAATTTGTGGATTCCGAAAAAAACCTGATCCCTAAACTATGTCTCCAAAATACCTAATCTGAACAACACTGACAGCAAAGGTAAACGAACATTTATTACATGCCTTTCTAGTTCATATTTAAACAAAACAACTGAGTTAAGACTAAATGTTTGCACATATTTAAGTAGAGACGATATACGTAGTCCGATAAAAGATTAACCATACAGTGCATTTTCACAAAGCTTCATTTCCATTTTTATTGTTCTCTTGCATAAATTAAAAGTAAGAAACTCATTAATTTAATTTGACCAACAATTTTTCAGATTTCTTAAAATTTTTTTTTTAAGATTTTTTAAAAATCTGAACTAACCCAGGTGATGGCCTACGAGGAGTTTGAAACTGCGTTGTTAAAGGGTTAGTTTCATCGCCTTTATATGATACCTGCCCAGCAGACTTGTATTTTTCTACGGAAACTGCGTGCGATGGTATCTCCGTGTTTTCCAATTCGTCCGCTCCACTTGCGGTCGTCGACTTCATTCCAGCCGTTTCACCGGGCTGCTTCTGTTCCTTTGAAACCAGTACATCTGAAAAAAAAACCATCTTTCGTTCGAATTTTTTCCCAACACAAAATTTAATCCAGTTAGTTTTCACCAACTTCTCTAGAATTTCCACCAACAGTTTTCCACAAGTTATGCAATTATTTACCAATCAAAAATACACTGACAACTATTAAATGAAACCAAAAACGTTTCATTTAAAGTTACTGTTTTCCCCATCATTAAACAGCAAGCGATCATAGATATTGAGCATAACTTGTGATCATGATAAGCTGGTTATACCGAACTCTTCTTTCCAAGATATAAATCAACATCCAAATAAAGATATTTCAAACTTCTACATTAATGACTCTTTCCTTCTCCTTTTTCTAACTAATTATTATGTATTTCGAATTTTATTTCAGAAAAAAAACCAATTTAGTAGGCAGAATTTTTTGTTCGTTCAAAATTATTCCATTAAAATCACATGAAGTATTATATGCTTATGGACGAAAATGGTTTTGAAAAAGTTCTGATAATTTAAGATAAAGTTACGATGGAATTTGTGTTATCATTCTTAGAGTGATAGAATAAATTCATATTTGGCGAAAAATTGGGAAATACAGTTCACATGTGCAGATAAACGAATGATACACTAGGACAAAAGTTTGCGTTTTTCAGGAAGTAAGACTTTCTAACTTAAGTAATATTTTTTGGCTGACAAAAAGTTAAAAGATTTTATACTGCAATTCAAAGCAATTAATTCGTTGATAGTTTTTTCTTGCTAGCTAAGAAAATCGTTTTTCTCCTTTAAACAATAAAACTATTTCAAAAAAAAACATTTCCACTAAAAAAAAGATTACTCACATTCTTCCAATCTAAGGGTTACTTTTATACATAAAGATACGTCTGGGAAAAAAAATTAATTAATTGTATTAACAGTTTTAAAAAAATTTAAAACTTTAACAGAATTCTATTTGTTCATTTAATAAATTGCTTTCTTTCAAAATCATCAAAACTTTCCCATTTGATATATATTTAGTTAACTGACATAACTAAATACCCGGTAATAGTCTAAAATGAAAGAAGTCCTGATTTCCAATTGCCTCGTCTATCTCTTCTGAAGATAATTCTATATTTTTGTTCATTATTTAAGGTACATCATTCTCTCTATACAATTCAATTAAAAACAAGAATAGAATCCAGAAAAAAAAAAAAAAAAAACCTACTTTTATTATTATTCTTTTCCATAACACCAGATTCTGCAGTTCTTGGAACTTCTGGTTTTCCCGTTATTGTTTCACTGGAAATTACCTAAAATATTAGGCGTAAATAATAAGCTCAAAAATTTGCTAAATTTTAAAATCACAAATAAATAAGTTATACATTGCAATCTCAACAAAAAAAAATTCTACATAAAACAAATTATAAGTCATCATTTCAGAGAAGGAAAAAAACAAAACTGTGAATTACTCTTTAGGATTTTGTTAATAATAAGCATATTATAAAATCATAATTATTATCACTATGTCATTATCAATGAGGATTGTTAATAATAAGCATATATAAAATCATCATTATTATCGCTATATTATCATTATTAATGAAATATTAGAGCGATCACGTGTTTTGTGATAAAATATCAAATATTAAATATTAATTGAAATACCTCACAATTACATCACCACCAATAATCACAGATGGAAGGTACCTCCGGTCTCATTTCATTATCAAAACATCGTTTCATTACTGTTCAGTTCGATTCCTTCATACAAAACTTCTCTCACCGTAAGCAAATGGAAACTTTAAAACTTTTGCTCAATTTAGCAACTAAATAGCTAAGAAATAAAATGTTAACTATGGAAAATGCTATAATAACTGTGAAAAGTGAATAATTCTACAAAAAGAGGCAGAAAAAAATAATCCTAATGAAGTAGAGCAAATTTATGTGAATTCTCGGATTACACTCTATTATTGTTATTATTAAATGCTAAGATATTTCATTTCATTAATTTTGTCACATAATTATGACTTGATTTTTAATCAAATTCTTTTTTTTTTTGCTTTTTGTAATTTCCAATGATTTAAATAAATGAAATGAACAAAATCAGAAATTTTTCCAATTTTATTTATTTAACGAACAAAACATCTTTCATATTTGAATTTTAAGAAGTTGAAAATTTTTTTTTTCCAATTTAATCATTTGTGAGATATTTTGACTAAAAAAGATT
>JARVGP010000267.1:44040-57302 GCA_029876185.1 Mansonella ozzardi | reverse complement strand
GTCCAATTTGTTTTTCATGGGCCAGAGAAATGTGAATGTCCAATTTGTTTTTCATGGGCCAGAGAAACGTGAATGTCCAATTTTGTTTTTAGGAATTTGCATATAAAATTGTTACCCCAATTATTGATAAAAGTTTTATTTCTTATACATCAAATGTTTGTTCTTTATTTTTTTCTTTTTTTGCACAATTTGCAAAGAAATATCCATAATAAAATCTATTCGATGATAAATCATGTGCGCATCACAATTTGACAAACAGGAAAAAAGATCTTTCACATTATGCAGTGGGGCTATTTGTTGAGTTTCTAGTGTCCAGTAAATTAGAGGAGTGACCATTAAGACAAAGAGCATGTCCAGTCTATCCAGAAATCATAGTCCACTGCCTAGAATGTTTGCTGATCCGGTCCGTTGTTTCTTTTTCATTTGTGAGTTTCCATGTACTCTTTTTTATTGAGTATCGATAGTTAATTCAAGCGATTACTGAAGCTTTGCGGCGGATTGCTCGACATTTTTAGCCAGAAGTAATTAGAGCAGTAACTGTGTCGCCGAATCGGTTGGCATTATTGCGGAAAATAATGTTTAATGATGGAAATAATAATGCAGATGAAGTGCAATGGTTTTGCAGTGGTAGGCATTTGTATCATATTTTTTTAAATAGAACTTAGAGTCTATGATCCAAAGTTCTTTTAAATAGAATTAGATTCTATGATCCAAAGTTCTTTTAAATAGAACTTAGAATCTATGATTCATTTCAGATTAAGATATTTATGATGTGTTTTTACTTCATCAATATTATTAACTTATTTAGTCTCGTCATAGAGGCTGATAGCGTTATGAATGTGAAAACGAAAGCAAAATTGATGGAGCTTATCAGCATGGTTTAGACAACATTGATCTGCTTATTGCAGATAACTTATTTGCATTAATTTCGACAGTATGCATCAATATATAAAAGACTTTGGCCCAGTTTGCAAGAAATTATATGATTACGTTGATTTACTTCTATTGACAGCGTAGGAAAATTCGTTGTGGATTTTAAACTGTTATTTGTTCTTTCCTAGCTGTATCGGATACGTAACACAGAAATTGTTTTAGGAGTAAAAAGTCATTAAAAATTGTTGTAAAGAAAAGTTAAGGGAAACAAGATTTTTGTAAATGTGTTGTAATGAGTAACTTAGCGGCAAAGATGTTTGCACCAATACAGTGTTAGCATTTTCTTGTCAATTTTTGACAACTTCTTTCACTATTTTTGTAGGAGAGGTAAATTCGATCCGGTGAAACGAATTGAACAAAGGGATCTTGAATGAACAGCGGTAATGCTATTTATGGTATTCTAAGGCACATCGAAGATTTCGAATTACTGAAAATTTTGGCTCTTTAGATTTTAATCAAAATTAATTTTTGATAATTCAGGGCGAGGAAAAAACTGATGATAAACTTTTTATACTCTTTCTCTTTTGCGGGTATTTTGAACACACTGCATATAGAATTTCAATGTATTTCTGTTCGCTTTTCGATGAGGATGTAATTTTTTTGACTTTGATTGAAATTTTCGGGATGCAGAAATTAAGAAGTTTTTCTTTTGTTACTTATGCTTACATCCACATCCACAGTAATTTGTATATTTCTCATCAAATAGATATTTTCATAGTAATTTCATCTTTTGGCGTATAAAAAATGGGCATTAATGGATTTTCAATGGGATTTACGAGAACTAGATAGAATTTTCATAAAATTATGTAGCTCAAAATATTAGCGACAGTTAAGAGTAACACTGTTTCGTGCAGCAGTTTCACAGTTCTATCAAATAATGGTTAAAAGTTACTATCATAAACTTGGTGCACAGGTCTTAGAACCGATTTCGGCTTATTAAATGTCCAAATAGTCCAGACCAGTCTGAAGTCCTGAATAGTAATAAATATATTATATGGCTTTTTTTACTTCGATGAAAAAAGGCTTAAATGTAACACCTCACCATTTTACTAATTTGGTCTATTAGAACTTTCTTCATAGAAAATTCAGTGTATATTTTTCGGATGCAGGCAGTTCAACCTTCTGAAATCCAATTAAAAGAGTGTTATTTCGAATTTCATATTGAGGAGGATGTAAAACAGCAATAAAGTCCTGCAGGCCTTAAAAGACTTGTTTTGGCAGGATTGCTTGATAATTATAGTTTCGATTGCTTGGCATAGTGGGAAATCTTAGACGTCGTGTGCTTTTAAAGCTTTTTTGCTGTAATAATAATGCAGTTCTCAAATTGAAAACTAGATCTAACAAACAAACTTAACACTGAAACGATTTTGAAAAATAGAGTAGTTTTATCAAATAACATGAGCACTATGTGTAAATGATATTAAATTATCAAATATCAAATATCAAACATGAAGATAGTATTGTTAATGAACTTAATCAGAATTGAATATATTTAGAACTGATTATAAACGCAAATACTGGAAATTCTGAATTAATCATTAGTCTTTGTTTCGGAAAATTGATCATGAAACAAGTGGTTGAGTGATGAAAATGAATTCTGTTAAACGAAACTTCTATTAAATTAATTTCAAGCGATATCAATAGGAAGCAAGATTCTGCGGTGCAGAATCTCAGTTATTTTCGCAAAGAAACTCACGACTTTCTCTTCCTTGAGATAAAAAATGACGTCGTTTCAGTCACAACTTTGGAAAACATTTTTATAAGCCATATTTAGTAAAACAAATTCGAAATTTCTATTGGAATCTTGAAATTTATAACCAAAATTTGGCTCTCTACACAAGATTTCACAAGGCTTTATTTAGCAGTCGCTATTTACTACCAAGTGGTACAGATATGTGCTATCATCCATATTATTTTACCAGATAAAATAGCAAAAAACGAATGCAAGAAAAAGCATGCGAATCACTATTTTATCTTTCAGTGCTTTGGGGATACCGATTCGCAATTAAAGATTCTTCTACATAATTCGACCAATTTCCATTTTATTTTTTGCATTTATACAAAGAAATGAAAAAAAAACCTTAATTGGAATCATTTGATGTTATAACCACTTTCTATGCCCACACTGCTTTAAATCATTTTCAAGAATCCATCAAAATATATCACATGCTTGATAAATGAATTCAGGAATTTTTTTTAAAATACTTTGCCAACTTTCTAACTTCATTCAGTCCAAATATACTTGTAAGTAATCATAATACATCTAAGGCTATCTGTATACTACATTACTGCAACATTTCATTAGAATGGTAATTAATTGGCTTGCTGAACCGCATCCATTTGTTATAAACTTTTAACAAATTTCCAGGATTTCTCACCTTAGAAATTCGAAATTTCACAGTAGTGCTATTTACTCAATCATAAACAAGTCTAAATATACATAGTTTCAATTTTTAAGAAACCGGTTGAACCAATGCAGAAAACATTGTAATGAATCCTTTCCCAAACTAATCAACATCTTTTCCATTCATTTCAGTATTCTTTCCAATGTTTATAAATTTGAAACCAATTGGAAAAAATTGAATGCATCTTGTTATCAATGATGCGGAAAGCCCATTCGGGGTAGTGATTTCCAACTAGTTAATAAGTTAAAATTATTTCCAAAACAAAGCAGTTTGCGGTTACACCAGAGAAAACCTTTTTGCCCTTTTTGCGTCAACATCAGAAACATTATTTGCTGCCAGTTGCATCCGAAGCACTGGAAGACTTTATTCCTGATTTTCCAGACTATCAGTCTAATGAAAAATCATTAGAAGGCGTTTTAAGCTCCTGATACTTTCTTCAAGCACCTATGTATAAATTTTCCTCCTTTTCTTCGAGAATTTATTATGCTCAGACAATTTTCGGGATCATTCTTGCAAATCAAAAGAACAAATTCGTGTCTCTCAGTAAAACTTACTATTTACAAAAAAATTCACTTTAGTAATTTCAGAAGTACAGAATGAACCATTCCATCTTACATCAGAATTATTAAAATTCACCTCTTCTTTTGTCCGTTTCAGAAAAGCATGAAAACAGTGTTTGCTGTGGGAATAGTTGGCAGTGCCACTGCTATCATACTTTCGCTAACATTTATTGTACTTATTTTCCAAGATATCAACGAGTTGTACACTAATGTAATGGTGCAGATGGAAGAATTCAAAGTAAGTTTTCAAAATCATTTAAAAAACGAGGCAAAAATATTGCATGGAAATATTGCTTCAATAATTTTAATGCAATATTCAATTCGATAAATTATGATTCTTTAGATGACAGCAGATGATACATGGCGAGAAATTAAATATGTGAATGTAAATCCATATAAGGCTATGAAGACAGCACCCTTCACATTTGGCTCTGTATTCCGAGCCAAAAGACAACCGGACCAGTGCAGTAAGTTTCATCCTTTTCAATTTTATAGAAATCATTTTAATTCTAAAAAAGAGATTTTGACAAAACTTTCTTTAGATTGCGGAAGATCACCTACTAATTGCCCAGCAGGACCACCAGGAGCACCCGGCAAACGCGGCGAGAAAGGTGCAGACGGACGACCAGGAGAAGATGGTATGCCCGGAGCACCAGGTGTTGCTTTGCTAGCAACGTACAACATTCCAGGAGGTTGTATTGAATGTCCACCTGGCAAAGAGGGACCACCTGGGCCAAATGGTCCAATGGGACCACCTGGACCGAAAGGTTCAGTTGGTCAATCAGGAAAAAATGGAAAACCCGGTGAAAAGGGTCCACCCGGACCAGAAGGTAAAACTGGTCAAATGGGCCCTGATGGACCAGAGGGAAAGCCAGGCAAAGATGGCAAAGATGGCAAACGCGGAATCGGACCACCAGGCAAAAAAGGACCAACAGGACCACGTGGACCAGATGGTCTTAAAGGTCAAGATGGCAGCGATGGAGAACCTGGACCACAAGGTGAACAAGGACCAGATGGTAAACCTGGTGCCGACGGACGTGACGGTAAAGATGGAAAACCAGGTCAAGTAAGTAAATTTTCTCAAAAATGAAGACGTAGTGCTTTCCAAATTCTTTTTTCGTATTAGTATTCCTGAAATCAAGTTGCAGGACTTCCCACCTTTTTTCAGCCTGGCATTGATGGACCGGCCGGGAAAGATGCACTCTACTGTCCATGTCCATCACGTACACAAAAAGGACCAGCATCACAGGATAGTTATGGACCAGTATCACAATCTACTCGTGTTACGCCGCAGAAAAGTCCATCACCACAGGATGGTTATGCACCAGCATCACAACCTACTCGTGTTACGCCGCAGAAAAGTACAACACCAAAACCTGCCTATCATGTTACGCCACAGCAAAGTCCAACACCACAGAGTGGTTATGGAAAGGCAAAAAAAGTGCATAAGAAACAATGACAAGGGTCAGGTCTCTATTTTTTATAGAAATTTATATTGTGTTTTTTGTAAGAGAAAAGAAGGAAAAAATCTGCATTTTTCTTCAACAATCTATATAAGCATATGATATCAACGCAGTATTTTTGGAGAAGTAACACGAAATATGCTATGAAAAAAAGATACATAGAAATCGTTCAAATATTTAATTCTGGAATGTAAACATAAGAAGAGCGCAAATGAACAAAATTCCTGAACTATTCTAAATGTAAAAAATTTAATACAAGATTAATAAGTAACCTACAACAATCTTCAAACGACAAATGTTTCTTATGCACAGATTCTTTGTAATGAAGTTTACATAAAAAGTTATCATTGATGCGAAGTTATCGATGTGATTATTTTTGAAAAGTTCAAACTAATTACTATTGAAAAAGCAAGGATAAATTTTAGTACTCAAAAAGTACTGATTTTAGCACCAAGTTATGCTGCTCTTTCTGAAAAACAGTTGAATACAAATCTCACTTCCAGATGCCTTACACCAGCCATTTAGAAGGCATACATTCAGTGTAATATATTGAATAAATTCACCGGTAAACAAGAAAATCGAGTGAATATGAGATCAACACAAGAATATACGGAAAAGCAAGTATTAAAAAGTTTCTGATGTTTTATTTGCTAATCAAGTTTTAAACTTTTTTTAAAAAGTTTTAAACTTTTTGTTCCACAAGTTATCTTAGCAGCAACGATTTCACAAATCTTACTGATAAAAAACAAATCAGACCATAAGTTTACCGTATCTACTTGCTATCAGTATTTTCCACACGTTCCAGAATGCTTAGCAAAAATGCTAATCTTTGCCTTAATTCATCAACAGGAATCTCAGGTAATTTCAACTGTGCTAATGCCAGTGTAAGATCTAAATCAGGCCCGTTTTGTTTATGGATATGCAAGATTTTTCGATCCTCTTCGATCGTCCATTTCCTCTTTGAATTCATAACATCCGAACAAGGTAGGCTGCACTGAACAAATATTTCTCTGGGGCCAACTTTTTGTAAAGGATCCTCAGCTATTTCAGCTTTTGATTCTGTAACATTTTCCACTGAAATATGAGCACCACTTTCCGAATTTCCATCCAAATTTTCACCGGAATTAGTATTGTGATCCATTTCGACTAAACCGATATCATCATTCTCGGCAAAGTTATTGCTTTCTTTTATTTGAACTTCGCATTTATTTCGCTTTTTTTTCCTTTCAGCTATTCTAATTGGCTGTATAGGTCGTTTTCGAACAAATTGCGAAGTTGTAACATTCTTCCTTGTAGAAATAATGCTTGAAATATCATCCGCTCGTCCCTGTACAGACGGTTGACTTATGTCTGATATCTCCCCCGAAGTTGTTTTCGATAACTTCTCAATCTCCATTTTATTCAGTATTTTGTTTTTACGTTTTTTTGCTCTTCTTGATGGAAGTTGACGACGTGAAGTAACTGGAGGAGTAATTTTCGTTTGCTTCCATTCTGCCACGACTTCATATAGCTTACCTCTAAAACATGTTATTTTAAGTTAAATTTGAAAACGGATATATTAACTCACTTTTTCGAATGAAATCCTTAGTTTGATGTTCCTACCTTTATTTTAACTTATGCAAAAGCACCGCAGCTTAAAAAAGAAAAATCCAATGCAATAGCAGTTCATTAAGAAAATTCACTTTTTCTCAGTAAAGAGATTGCGCAAGAAGCCAATAAAAATTCCGGAACGCTGTTTCTCCGTCTGAGCACCAATCGCTGTCGTAAGATCAATATTTTCAAAAGGGGTATCGATTCTCCTCCAACTGCACAAATCAACATATTCAAAATCCATTACGGAATAACTGAAATGTGTTTGAACATTACTACATTTATACTTCAAAAATCGTTCATCCTCCATAATCCCAACTAATGACTTCAGTTGAATAATTTAAAAATATGATGAATACTGATGATTGGATGATCTATTGATTTCAATAAGAAACTCATTATGTAACAGTAAACTTATAGCAATAGCAGCGAACTGAATAAAATAATAGCACTGAAATTACTTAGACTGACAAATACGAGTTGGAATATTTTGCGAAATAACTTCCCATAACGGTCCCTTATTACCAATCAACTCGGATAAACGAGCTGTTAGGGCTTCACAGGTACAATCGAATCCTAAAAATTAGTTCCTAATTGATTCCAAATAAGAAAGGAATTTTATGATCATATTTTTTGAAAACAATTTTTTTCCTCTTCGACGCCCCAGCAAATTTTTGCAAGTGAACAAAAAAATCTAAATTAAAAACAGAAAGGATTAACAAAACAGACAAAAACTTTTCTTACCGAGATCACGTACGTTACGAAATATAGTTCTTGCGGATAATCTCGTGTTCCCAAAAGATGTGAATGCCTATAAGAAAATATTTGGTGAGATGAAAAAAAAGCTAACAAATAGATATAAATCATGAAAAATAAAAAATTGAAAAATATTTATATTTTTTAATTTTTCAATCCTTTTCAGCGAAAAAAGGTTGAAGATTTCTCAAGAATACTTAATTGGCGACTCTAACAATAGTTTTATCTCCAAAAAGATTAACAGAGTACATTTAAACTAGAATTACTGTAATCTATTTAGAAATAAGGAAACAGGAAATTCTCTATTTGATTCGCCCTACCAAAGATTATATCATTTAAATTTCATATAACCACATCCTTAGCGCGTGATCAGATAAAGAATCGTATAGTGTATTTCGAATTACAGAAAAACTTGCTTAAATTTAAAAAAAAAAAAAAAAAAACCTCGATATTATATATCATCTCCAAAGCATCACCATAAGCCTTACGAATCGGATTTTCAAGAACACTTGCTGGAAGTAAATTTTGTGGAAAGAGAAAAGAGAGTAAGAAATATATCGGCTCATGTTCCTCCTCAAAAATATTACGCATCCTTTCGAACATCTGAAATTCAAACATTTTCGAGAAATCAAACAGTGAAATTTCACATCGAATTACAGTTCGGAATTAAAATATTTCATAAAACAAAAGAAATTAACGCTACTCACCTCCGTACACATCGAACCTTCAGCGATCAACTCACAAAGAGCTCTTACTTTATCTTGATACATGAACATACGTTGTTCAAAATCGTTAAAAATGACATGCGCCATGCACTTTATTTGAAGTGCACGATGCCGTGCATCAAGCATACCATGTAGTCCATTTCTTACGCGATCTTTGCGAGTGCGTGCACGTTTCCGTCGTTTCTCTTCATCCACAGGTTCATTTCCTTCTCCATCACTACCATCGCGCTAAAAATTCAAATAAAAAATAGGTGCCATACAGAATTCTAATAACCTCAATACAACATTATTTATTTCCACTCAAAATAAAAATGATCAAAATAATGAAATAATTCTTATAGAATACCTTTTGTTTGTTTTAGAATTTAAAAGCAAAAAAAAGTTCTAATCAATAAAACGAGCAATATAAAATGAAAACATACTTCTTGATCCCCAGGTAACTTGCTACCATCTGCTGCATCAGTGGGTAACTGTTGTTCATCTCTAATATTTTCATTACTCTGACCTCCATTATTTGAAACGGTTTGCTCATTTTGTCCTTTTTGTGTCCCACTTTCTTCTTCATTATCTTGTGCAAAATGAGAGCCGCTATAATGAACAGATTCAAGCATACGAATACAATTAGTAGTTGAATCGAATGGGACAATTTGATTTTTTATATCATCCATGGTATTCTCACTAAAATTTAAGATTCGAGTCACACCACTATGACTACTGAAAGCTGTGAGATCACACTGAACAGCTTTATTTTTCATGCAGATCATTGGATTGCTGCAGGACACTGAGTCTGTTGATGTCCATCTGAAATTTTTCACAATCAATTTTTCAAAATTCATTTGCAAAATAATATTTTCTAAAAAATTTGCTTTAAAAACTCCATCTATATAATGCAAAAATAATATTAATCATACCTTACAGGATCAGAATATTCAGTATCTTCAATCGAAGTATTGGAAATCCATTTTGCTAAAAAAGATCAGAGATCAAGACTGAATATTATAAATTTCACAAAAAAACTCTATCATTAGGTGCTGCCTACCAGATTAGCATGTTAATTACATAACTTGTATCTCAGTGAAGAAAACTCGCACATGAGAAATTTCTGCATCAGAAAATGTAAATGGAATGCTTTAGGTGTGAATTTCTGACTGCCTCCATAATTACAAAACTGATCGTAGAAACAATTTCTTAAAACTTTCAACAAGTGTACTTATCGCAAGTTTCAAAATGATATAGTAAGAAATCTCAACGAATTGCAGGAAAAAAATTCCGAAATACCTTTCTTAACGCCATAAACTTCTTTACTTTTTTCGAAAACCACAGCAGAAGAACACGATGAAATACCACAGTTCATTTCATTAGCAGTATGAAGATGCGAAGAAGCACCATCAGAGCAGTCATGTTTTATTCTTCGCGGCAATTGCTGTGAACAAATTGAACTTTTGAGATTTGGCAAAGATGATGAATCCAACACAAATTCTCCATCCGATATATTTGATCCCATGCTTTCATCCGTTTCATCAATCATCTCAATCTCATATCGGTCCGAATCAAGACTTTCTTCGCATTCATTCATATCTCTTACTTCAGTCGATGGCATCTTTTTGAACGGTGCCAGTCTAACGGGATTGGTCGTACTAAGGTTTCTGACAAGATCTGCTGATTCTGCAAAATATAAGGCAGACGGATTATTAGTCCACATTGAATTATGTCAAGTTCAAAAACCATAAACAATGAGTTTTAATAAAATATTTTACAATTAAAATAGTTACCGTTCGCAGACGATATGATTGTTGAGTATTGTGACGAGGCTACTAACAACTCTCTGTTACTAGATGACACCATCCTTGAATGATCCGAGATAGATGGCGATGGCGACATCTTTTCTTCACACACTGGAGTGGACGCAAAGAGCAAAAGATTGCGAATAGCTGATGACGGGATTCCATCTATTCCGGTATTTTCTGGAAAAAATTCTATTTATGATTAATCTCACAATATTCACATTCTTTGTAGGCTTACACACTTTCGTTTTATGTGAGATCAGAAATGCAAAATTTCGAACCGCCGTCGATGGATGCAAAAGTAGATTTCACTGGTCCACTTATATTAACGTTGTACCAAGTATGTTCAATTGGGCTGTTGTTAGCATCCGAAGTAATCGGTTTAGACGTTGCTTCCCCATTAAAAGTTCTCGGAAGAGGGCTATGATCTGAATCGAGCCCATCCTGTAAAGATGACTATAGCTGAATAGTCATTTGAAAACAAAAAATAAGTTTAGGAAAATTTTACTACGGTGACAAGGAATTCTAAGCAGAAAATGGGTCCAATCGAGAAAAAAATCGAAAACTAAATATTTTATTAGCACAAACTATTCTAAAATAACTTGGTAAGACATTTTACCATCAATGTAGAATTCTTTTCATTAGTTGTCTTCACAAAAGTCAAACCATCCAGTGCAAGATTTTCACATTCTAAGTCACAGTGCTGCCTATCGACTAGTTTCTGTAAAAAAATTCAAATATTATTATTTCAGTCCAACAACTAAAAGCAGGTGCACTATTGAATATTACGGATTCCATGATTTAAAATTAATTTCACCAAATGGACCTGAAGCCAAATAGGCTGGAGATGTCGTGGCCATAAATACGGAGGACCAGAAATCGCGGTTAATCTGTTTTCCAAAGGGAAAATCATGTTTACTGTATCTGTTTCAGCTCTCTGAAAATTTACTTCGCTAAAACTTTACATAAATTTTCTTTTCACACTCCTTAAAGAAACCGTAATTTGCAGAAGACGTCTTCAAAATCATTTTTAAATTACAAGCCAAAATGATATCTTTACCACAAAAAGCGTGTGCACTGGTTGGTTGCTGCAACGAAAATTCTTCAAATGCAACCGTATCTGTGACTGTGTTTTATTTGCCAATAAGTGCTGGTTGATCAATGTATAACGTCTTCGTTTTTCAGGAAATTGCTTTAAATGAGAGAATTGGTACAAACCAAGGGCTAGAAGGCACTCTTCCTCTCGGATAAAATATGGATAAAATGTAGGAAACATCTCCATACGAACCTAAAATGTAATTTTTTCATGGCAAACAGAATACTGAGCTCTCTATTTAAAAGAATAAGAAAGTCATACTTGTGGTAATAATTCAGGAAAAAGCAACGCTCTACTTCGAGAAAGAACGAACATTGTTTTTGGTAACGGAAGCTGCACTGAAAATTCAAGATGAGACGAAACAAATCATATTTATCTTTTCATAAATTATCCATATAATCTCAAGAATCTCTTTGTCTAAAAACTCAACGTACGTTTCCTGGACTTTCGCTGATGACAAATAAAATCATTAATAGATTCACATTCTATCGCATCGTGGCACGTAGTTATACAAGCTTCCAAATTTACGACATTAAATAAAGAATGATCCGGACGCTCCAAACAGTAATCGTTCAGTTCGTTCTATAATAACGATCTAATAAAGTTTTGTATAGAATGGTGAAAATAATTTTGTGCTACTCACTGCACTGGAGGGAAAAATGAATAAACTCCTCAAAATTAATAAATGATGAAAATTTAGTCAATGTCAACAATTTACCAAATGAGGATTTTGAAACTAATTATAAATTTTTAAATTATAAAAAAAGTGAAACTTACAATCATAACTTGGAAGGCATTATATATTTTGATCATTGCATTATTGAAATAACATCCCACTGCAAACTGAGTTAGAAGTTGTACATGCTAAAATATTATAATCTTCCACACCCAAAATAATTAGCCAAAAAGTTATCACTGGTAAATTGAAGTTTTTAAAATTCAACAAAATATGAAGATGCTGCTTTTCACGTTTCGTAACATAACAAAGTGAAGTAAAACTGAGAACATCATCCAAATCCTTTCATCAAAAAGAAATGGAGATTTACAGACACCTTGAAAAAAGCAAATACGAGCCTGAACTAAAAGGCAGAGAAAAACACGGAAACCAACACTTACTTTTTCTAATTGGGCAATAAGCTGCTGAAGTTCATAAAACGAAAAGAAAGGAGGATTTTCAACACTAGCGCATAGAAGAGATGAAGACATTGTTGAAACTTTCTGAAAATCATCCTGAGATGCGTCCACGAAAACGGTGGTCGGATCACTATTTCCTGACAAGGCATCCGTAAGCACTGTTTTGCTCCTTTTCATATTTAGCTTATGCTTACTCTGCTTAAGTGACTGGCATAATTTATTTTCATCCTAAAAAAGTATAATTTTCGAAGCATCTCACTTCAAACTTGATATTTTCAAAAATAAATTTCAACTATTCCTGAAATTATCACGCTAATTAACATAGATAAAAACAACACAATGTAAAAACGCATATAGAACCGAATTAATCCTTAATTTTATCTTAAAAATATTTCAAAATCACCTTTACGGAATCGATAGCTTGTTCCAAATGTTCAGGTGAAGGTAATAAACGAGCCTCCAACAAATCTTGTAACAAGTTTTCAACTTCTCGCACTGCAGAGAAAATAATGAGCCTTTCAAACCTTATTAACTTTTCACAACAAACTTCTTACAGCTTATGAATAAAAGTGAAAATATACTAACAAGGTATTTCTGTAGCGCGATTTTTCCGCACTTCGTATTCTTCTGCTACATCTTCGGCTTCTGCATCCGACAAAAAATTATATTCCGGATCATCGATCTCTACAATATTACATGCAAGCAAACACTAACAATTACAGATTACTTTGCTAGTTTTTTTTTTTTTTTTTTTTTAAAAATGCAGCTATTTTCGGTGATAGCCAAAAAAAAAAACGATAAACGAAAACCGTAAAG
>JARVGP010000267.1:0-44030 GCA_029876185.1 Mansonella ozzardi | reverse complement strand
TTCAACAAAAAACAAAAAATTAAATTTTATTTTTTTTTTTTTTTTTTTTTTTTTTTTTTTTACAAATGCAGTGATATGTAGAGCTAGCCAAAATAAAAAACGATAAACGAATACCGTCAAGATCATATTTTGATGGATCATTTAGATTTGAAATGAATTCCACATATTCCGGATCATCCACTGCAGTATACAATAAAACATCATCGCCAAAGCTTCGCATATCTTCTGGAAAAACGTTACTTTCCTGTTTTGAGCGTGTGTGCAATGCAGGTGCTACATTGTCATCATCATTACCAATTTCTACCTAAAACATCGAAGTGAATATACTTTTTGTGGGTCTCTTTAATTATAGAAAAAACTTTGCTTCATTTGCAATCTTTGTATTTAATGCATACAGATCGATAAATTATACCTGAAGCGCATTATTCAAAACTTCACATGAGATTTCTGCAGCGCCCGCCTTATTTTCTACTTCTTCTTCACTCACATCCTCATCCTGAAAGCATAAATCGAAATTGCAGATATAAAAAATTAACTCCTTCAAAGTCTATTTACTGATTTTATCTAAAACTAAGTGTCAAACAATTTGTTGACAAACTTTGAAATTCCAACCATAATAAAGAAACTTGCAAAGCATTAAAACAGCACAGTGTACCTGTTCAGGGAGATAATCATCGTCATCATCTTCATTGGAATCGTAATTGATATTAAGAAAAGTACGCGAAATACGAGGCATTGTAGCAACATCTTTTTCTTTCAGATCGAAGTGCTGCAAAAATTCGTTGATTTGAAGAAAAAGGGGGATGAAAACGAATGCTGAACAAGGATTCTAAAGAAAGCAAAAAATCAAAGCAAATTATAAAGACCAAAAAAAAAAAAAAAACATAAGTTTGTCATTTACACATATTTACTATTGTAACTTTACCAGTTAATTTGCACTGTATGACTTACCGCTTCTTGTGTGGACAAATGTTTTGTTTTCGATCTTGTCAACTTAAGGTCTGCAATCGCGTCGTTTTTGTCCAGCCCCATAATAATAGATATTACATGTGGATTCTTTATCATGTGCTGCAAATAAACACTATAATTTTAATAAATGATGAAATTTCTTTTACTTCAAACATTTCAAAACAGCAGAATTTTGATAACACGAAATCAAATCACTTTGAAATAATGCACATTCCTTCCAAGTTAAAATATTCTTCTATAATCTTTGCATAGTTCAGTAAATGATACCATTCTTTTAAATGTCAGGGATTGAAAAAATAACCTACATGCAATATGGACTTGACATTGATAGCTGTAAGGTTGAATGATTTAGCTTTAATCTCCAACTTCTCGTCCATATGCTTCCACATTTTGACAATTTCTTTTTCTTCTTGATTTTTTTTCATTTCTTCCTTTTCATTATCATGTTTATTCAAAACATCTGGAGCAATGCTAACTCTTTCATTCATTGTTCTGAAATGATACTTTGAAATTCTTTGAGCACATTAACCAAAAAAAAAAAAGAATTAATTTGTCACAAGATAACGAATCTTCTCAAACCTATTTATTGACAAAATGAATAAAGCCAATAAACCATTGTTCAAAAGCTTGCAAAGTTTAGTGCTACCGCTTTAATATTGTCATCATATCGATTCCTTTACATTATCATCTTCAAAAACGGCAAATCTTACTTTCAAATCTCTTCAGCTTCAATATTTTAAGAATGTCTGTTTCAAAATATTACAGGAAATTCAGGCAAAATTTTCCCACACTTCGCACAACGTGAATTTCAATAAGCACTTTATATGCCTTGTTAAAACACAATTAATTATACATTAAAAACCATTTTTATATAATTTTATTTGGAGCAAAGAAAACTAAAGGATTGACAAATAACGACAAATGTACGACGACACTCCAACAGTAATCTCCTTTGTGGCGAATAACATAAAATGGAGGAAACAAGCTCAGTTGTGTAGTGGATAACATTATGGAGAAATTTACCGCTGCGTGAAAATACAAAAAAACAAATTAAAACAAAATTCCAGATCATATTACATTAAAATTCATAAAACTAAAAATAGAAACAAAATCATATCTAAGCAGAATGCAAAAAAACAGAAAACGCGAAAATCCAACAAAAGGATCAACAACATGCTTAGCTGCCAAATGCCACGAGCACACAAGAAATATAAGTGCAGAAGGCAAATATATCTGAAAATAAATTTTAGAATAACAGAAAATTTATGCTGAGCTTTTAGAATTAGCGATATAACACAGAATTACAGCACTGCACAAAAAAGGATAGTGAAACACCGTAAAAATAGCTCGACCACATATAAGCATAAAACAGTTCCATAAAATTCTTCTACCGTAGTAGTTTAACACAATCGGAAATATTAATATTTCAAAGACTTTAAAATTACAAAGGAACGATAATGTTTCATTTAAATCTTATAAACGAAAGAAAAACAATTACAAAATGTAGAAAGTCCAATTGTTTGAAGATTCCTTAAATATGTGCAACACAAAAAAAAATACCCATTGCAGCAAAAAATCAAAATTTCCTTAAATTCATCGGCTGCTTACTGTAACTCGGTAATTTCAAAAATAATTCGAATAAAAATTTAATAAAATGCAAAAAATGGAAGAAAATGAGAAAATAAGGTAAAATAATGAAATTATGTGGAATGAGGGAAAAAGTAAATGAAGAAAGTATTTGCAAAAAGCAAAAAATTATCCTAAAGTAAAGTAAACATAATTGTAAAATTTTACATCATTTTTATAGGAAAAAATCTAATCGGAATTTTTATAAAAGACCAAGAAAATCTCGGAACTTTCTTATTTGAAGCAGAAGTTGTTAATCTTCAAAAATGCGAGGAGACTCATATTCAATACTTAAGGAAATAAGTATTTCAGAAAACTAGAACCTGGCAGTCAATATCCCATTTATAGACAAACAAATAAGAGAACAGATTTCTATTCGGAGTCTGAGATTGATTTGCACTCGGCTGTTATGCGACCTTCGTATACCGGTAGTATTGTGGCATCATCGTTCACAAGAAGCAACTGATAAGGAGAATTACCATCTTCACAGACGGTTTTGAAATAAAATCTGCAATGGATAAAATAATAATAATAGCATGTACTTATAAATGATTTAATAATGTACAGAAAACTAACTGTAAACTTGATTTTGACGAAATCCCTAAGTATTTACGAAATTCTCGAAATGTAATTGGATGCGTTGGGACATGCGCAACCACCGGTACACGTCCTTTTTCTTTGTAGCTAATAGTCACCAGCTGCTTCGAATCCGTCCCTCCACGTGAACGTCTAAACAATGAGTAGTATAGAAACTCGTAGTATAGAAAATGAAAAATAACAGAAACCAAAAAATTAAACACCAAAAATAGAAGTGAGGAATATAAGCAATATTTCCATATGCTACAACAACACCCAACATACGATAATGAGCTGAAATCGTGATGTTTGTGACTGTTTCTACGGCCAGAACTATTGCTGCTTGCACAACCACCATATGATAGCATCCGCGCTTTTTGGAAGATAGCAGCTCGTGCTGCTTCGTCACGTTCACTTACAGATGACGGAGCCATCGATTCAATGCCTGATGTATCATAAATAGCCATAGACTTCATGTTACACCTAAAAAATGCGGCAGACATGTACTGCGAAATCTGCTCATTTTCTACCAGAAAGTTTCATCATCAATGAAATCCAAGCAATAAGTTCTATTTGACAGTTGAATGCCTCACACAGTTTTTCTTGCATAATTCATCAAAGTTCGTTAATAGAAAGACATAAACATAACTTATTGGTTCAAAACCGACATTGACTAGTACTGATTTTTGTTACCAAAAGATAACAAACTTATACAAGAATTTGCTGACCATTTTGTATTACAATGTTCAATTAACAGTACCAAAATTTTTACCCATTAAAACAGATACATCTAATTTTCTTTAGCGATTATAGAGATAAAAAAATGAAAATTTATCGGTGAATTTTTAAAACGAGCTTACCGTGTTGATTTCAGTACAGCAGGATTAACATTTGTCAATCGACTGTGGCGACTGATTGGTGGCGGCGCAAAGCCATTTGTGCTATAAGGAATCGGTGCATAAAATACATTAGCTATAGGTGAAGCCACACACTGTCGGAAACGTTCCGGTGAGCTTGATCCTAAAAATATGGAATATAAGGTATTATTATAATAGAAGAAACGAAAAAAATGAAGGAAAATGGCACCAATTTAGCCTAACTAATTCTATATCTAAATTAAAGAATAAGTTTACTTGGTGATCGGCGTCGAAAACGGAGTGAGTGACCATTAAAGGAATCCGGGGAATAATATGAGGGTGATGGTTTGCTAGAATCATCAGCCATCCTCTGCCGTACATATCGTTCCAGTTCATCGTCTTCTTCAGCAGCTGTCGGTTCAACGTCGTTTACAACTTCACGTGCGGAGCATTTACGACTCTGCAGGATATACCAGAAATCAGTTTACTTAAATAGTTTTAAAGGACTTAATGTCGCAGAAGAAAAAAGAAATAAATTTTTATGTGAATTTTATATGAATTAGTACATTATGTTAGAAGCATTAGAAACTTACTTCAATAGCACGAAGCTGCTGGCTCATAACATCATTCCTCTTCCGACGAGCACTTAGAACATTCAATTTTTCAATTAAAAGTGAAGCAAAAGCTCGTCGACCTTCTTCTGTGCAATGAGTAACCATCGGTCCACCATCAATTCTTTCTACCCTCTGACAATATTATTCATGATTATTTCCACTTTTATTTGATAAGTACAAAATTAACAAAAAAAGAAATTCAGGGAATTAAAAAACAACATGCAGCTAACGCAGCTTCGATTTTTTTATATTCGAAGTACAAAAAGATAAGTTCAGCGAAAGCTTTTATTTTTTGCTTCCTGGAGATCTACAAATCAAAATAAACTGCAGTTGAAAATACCGCTAATGTATGCGTCACTGGATTGCCTTTAAGTTGCTCCTCCCGAATTGTACTTAATTTTACAGCTGGATGCTGGCCATTAGCATCACTTGAAAAAGTGGATGACACTGCAGAATCATTTTTACTGGTTGTTGCATTGCAGATATATGGTGTTTTCATTAGTGGCCGATACAATTTCTCCACTTCACTATAACATAAATCAAGAATGCTATTTAATATCTAAAAGCATTGCGTAAAAACTGGATAGAACTTGATGAAAGTTCAGATTTCATAACATGATAGTAACATTTATTATTGTGCTTCGTCTAAGAACTCTTCAAAATATAACCTTTCACCTAAAGTAGTCTCCCGTTCGTGCTGCGTTTTCAGTAGCATTTCAGCAGTAAGAGTTGGTTGACAAGGATATGATTTCCGCTGTTTGCGATTTGATGTCAGTGAAGAAGGAATACGGGGTGGTTTCGATGTATACTCTTCTACTCGATTGTAAGCGTCAATAAACTCTTCGGAAGAAACAAACTGAGCATGCTGTTGTCGTAAGTACTGTTCTACAGGTGGGATAACAGAATCGAATACTGTTGGATCCGGTTCAGCAGCAGAAAAGGCATGAACTCGCAAACTCACTTCTCGTCGAAGATCCTAAAATACTGGAAACTATAACATCAACTATCTAACTTGACATGCTAATACATATATTCTTTAAGCATTCTCCAGAATAGTATGAGATGAAGCTATTAAATTATTCAAGCTTCCGGCAGTGCTTATCATTTTGATGCTGACTATTTTTCCAATTATTCCATCAAGATTACTTCCTTGTTGGTTTAGCAATTAGTGATATTAACATTAAAGACTGCTTTATCTGGAATAAATAATTTACTGAGCAAACCTCATGTAAGAATGAACAAACACCGGTTTTTAAACTGATGTATTTCTGATGCAAACTACGTGCAAGTTCTGCAGCACGAGCATTCTTCATCGTACACATATTTCTAAACATTCCAAAAAATAATATGAGATGAAGTTATAATTAAAACAAAAAAATGCGTGGGCACTTAATGTAAACACCTGAAATTAATAATTATCAAAAGTGATATTTTGACTTATGATTTTAGTAATTTTAGTATAACCTGTTAGTATGAAAAAATTTCCAGGAAAAACGTTACTAGCACTATGTCACGTTAAGAAGGGAGAGAACGATTTAATATGTAAACTATGATGGTATGTACAATCTACAAAATCATCCGTATCGATAGCTACAAGATGATAAGATACTTAAGCTTCTGAATAGCACTTACTTATAAGCTATAATGGCAAAGTGTAAGTTGATGGGATGTTCAGCTAACGATGATTCATTCTTCATCCATTTCTTAAACGCTTCCAAAGCATCACGATCTTCCAATACATTCTCAAGTTTTTGCGACCATCGATGTCGCTCTTCTGTCGATCCCATCTTCGACATCCTGCAAATATTGAAAAAGCTCCACGGATAATTTCCAAACTATGCTTAACTCTCTGCTTAGATCTAGTATCAGCAAAGCAGCAAACAGCTTTATTCTTAACCGGTAGCACATAAGCTTGCTCCACCCTTTCCTTTTCTAAACTCAATTTTTTTACAATATTAGACAAACACCCTTCTGAAAGCGATCATCTGATGGAAAACCACTGACACGCACGTTTGTCACGTCAAAATTATCGCCACCCTCGCATCTCATATAGTTATTGTCGAAGTTTCACGTGCATTCTAAAAATGCGATCTTTCCTGCAGGAGAGGTCATTGGAAGCGGTAATTTGAAAAAGAAGACTAAGTGGATGTGTGAAACAAACTTTCAATCAACGGCTGACTAATATGGACATAGATTGAAAGCCAAAATATGCATGGATAGTAGTATTGCATACGAAAATGTAGTAAAAATAATGAATACAGAAAAATTAATTGTGAACTTTGACACCTTATCATAGATATTAGCATAACTAGCCTTAGCTTATCACATTACACTGCCCCTATTCATTAATTTAAAGATTAAGCGAATGTTAGCAATAGGCAATTAATTCGCACAGAATTTAACTTTATGTTTAAGCGAAAAGTATGATCAAAACTTCAGTATAAGTACAAGAGAAGTTGATATGTAGAATTTTTGCTATCGTGTTCAGAGAAATAAACAAAAAGTTAAGCAATTAAGCCTTCTAAATATATGATACACAAAGAATTTTAGTATAATAGCGAAAATAGAAATGGATCAATCATTGATCGATCAGCGATTCTTGCTGATTGCATAACCATTTAAGTTCCAAATATTCCTATTGGCACATTGCTCAAAATCATCTTCCTACTAATCCCATTTTACACAAAAGTCCCTAATACAACTATCTAGGCTAATGTAATCTTTTTTTGTCAAAGATTTATAGCTAAGCTTTAATAATTACTTTTAAAATGCAATGTCCATCATACGATTATAATTTCTTCGAGTGTTTACTTATGTATTTTCAGGCATTTTTCTGATGTTTCTTTAACAACAATTCTCTTAACATTCTTTATGTAAGCATGTCAGCAACAATATTTAGCAATTTGCTATTCGCTGCTAATGTCATTTTTGATATCACTATAAAATGGCAGTAGCATTTTCAGTATTAAATAATAATACTCGACACACACTTCATCCCAATCTTTCCAATACATTTCAGATACTAGATTTAGAGTGTTTATCTTTTAAAAGATGTCACTGTTCATCGACATATAAAATAATTTTAAATTGCCGAAATCGATCGCATCTAGCTGACAAATGTTTTCATGGATATAGAGTTGTTTGTTATAGCATCGAACTTACTACAACTATAAGTCCAAAACAAATGCACATTTTAATTTTGAAGCTTAACATATGTAAGATCTGTTCTGTCAAAGTTCGAAACAATTTATAAAATACGATGAAATATACTTGACAAAATTTTATACTTCAGTAGTTTAATTAAACTTTCATGAAGAAGGCAGCGTAGTGAGTGCTGAGAACAAAAGTATTATCAGCTTTACTTTGTTTATTATAACAGAAAATGAAAATGAATCCAGCGCAACACCAGGCTAATTTACCGTATTAAATTAAGTTAGTGGCAAAACAAGCTCTAAAAGGTCAGAGAGAGCCAAAATAACGCAAAAGCCTAATGCAGATGAATTTTGCTGTTCAATTTGGATCGAAATCCAATTACAACTCTCGTAAGAAGCTATTGAATGATAGTTGGTCTTATCGAATATAGAATTTTTGTTATCCAAAGCTAAGTTTCCAATTTTAAGGCGAACATTGATAAATCTAAAATACACTTTACTCGAGGGAATTACACTAAGTATAAATGATCCCGATGCTAATCTCATTTCAGTAGAAAAGGTCTGTCGAGATAAAACTTAATTAGTTTTAAAATAAATTAAAAAGTTCCGGGTTTATCAATTTCGCCTTTAAAAATAAACAAAAAAAATAAACATAAACAAGAATTAAAATCAGAATCTTAATGTTTCTGAAATTAAATAAAACACTGCTAGTCTAAGGAATTATCAATAAGGAGCTTCATAACAGCACCAGTGGTTATATAATAGACAAGTTGCACGATATACTATCCTTTTTCAGTATCAAAATCAACGGTAGGAGTGGTAGCATAAGGTAAGATGTGATAGTAATCGAAATATCATTGGTAGAGAAGTATTATCAAAAGTCAGACAAGTGTCAATTAAATTAGGAATTTTAATTTATCTGTATCTATGTGGTTGAAGGCAGTTGAAAAGATAAGACGAAATGTAGCAGGAATATAACATAGTGATTTCTTACTTTTGTCGCAAAGCTCCATCAATTATTTCTAAACAACCATAAAATTAACCTTGACATCTATCATTAAAGAAATTCCTTGTTTAATAGGAAGTTGTTGAACCCTATTCGATTCTTTAATAAAATTTGATTATGTGTAAAAAATTTGATCGAAAAATAATTAACATAGAGTAATGTAAAAATAATTTTGGATTGATGCTTGAATAAAAATTCACTCCAATCTTTTGATCTTTACTAGCTAATAATGTTTTAGTGTGAAATTTCCGAAGCAGATCTACCATCATAGTTCATTATTGACTTTGAACAGTTCTTTGAAATTTTTGCCTGCTTTTAAATTTTGGAGAATTTGGGGGAATTTAACCAAACAAGTAAATTAATTTCAGACTGGAACAAAATACGCAGATATTCAAAAATCCTACTACATGAAAAAATTAAATACACTAAACTGCACTGAACTACGCAATTAAACGAATATTAAATTTTACTTATATGACATAATGTTAACTAGACAATGAATTGCCAATAAAATAAAATAGATTTCGCGAGAGGGGGGAGGAGGGACAGGGGAGTAACAAATTTTTGTAATGAATCTTTGGAATAATCAGCATTTGGTTCATATTGCTTAGCTTATAAATGAGCCATAAATTTGCAAAAAATCAGCTGGATAATTTAAGATTTTCTTTCATGCTTGTTGGTTATTGCTAGATACACGGGTATCACCGTTATTAAGAAGCAGATTGTGACGATTTCGGAAAATAAAGCAATGTTCGTGAAGAAGTTGATGAGTCAGAAATGCAAGGCATTCCAGGATATCCCTTTGCAAAAAATAATCCTCAAATGTTATCGAAGAAAAAATGCTCGTTTTATGCAACATCTTCTGTTGAATTTACAATGAATTTTCTACAGTTCGTATCACAATCGATAAACAGGTCACTGTATCACTATGTCTATTTCACAGTAACGTCAATTCCATTCAATGTTATCAATTATGGCTATATTTCATAGCTCATAAAGATGACATCTTCTAAGGAATTTGCAATGGACAAAGTAATAGTCACATCCAAACTGCATTTTCTATAATTCGCATCATTATGTTTTTTTTTAAAAAAAAAATAATGGATTCGAGGTTATTAGGCCAAAAACCAAAAACAAAATCACTCAGATCAGATAATGCAAGCAATGATCAGAATGACTATTAGCTTTTTTCTTTCAATTTCGATTCAGGTGAAATAAATACTTGATGGACTGGAAAAATAAATTTTTAATAAAATATTTGAAATGTTTAACATGATCTAGTTTGAGAGACTTTCGAACTTGGCATTTACATCGATGAACGGATCATTTAGCAGCATAATATGAAATCATTTTTAGTGTAGAAAAGGAGAGCCAATATAATAGTATAGTAATATATATATTATAATATATAATAATACCATATAATAATACTTATAATAATAATTATAATTATAATAATAAAATACTTCTAACTATAATAATATATATAATACTTCTAACTATATAATATAAATAATACTTCTAACGATATAATAATATCTCTAACTAGTCCTTCCTTCTAATTAGCTACCTTCGAGTTTATTATTAACTTAATTATTACTTGCATGACAGCAACAACAATAATAAATTCTCAATAACGTATTCGAAGTTATTCCAAATGTACCGTGATAATTCAGCTCACTCTGAAGAAATGCTTGATTTGTTCAGCATCATGTTACCTTAAAGATGATTTCCATATGGATAGGATTCAGACAATTGTTTGTAGCGTTGATTCAGTTTACTATGCCAGACTGTAAATAAGATGATTGCATACAATGCAGCTAATCCAGTGCAGCTTCTACTCAATGGATTTCAGGAACCCTGCATCCATGCATATTTGATTTGCTTGATCTTATGCCAACAACTACTTATATGCTGCAGTTCTATCGGTAAAATTAGTACACCTTTTTATTCATAGAAGAGCCAAGAACCTATGCAACCTGCTTCTCTGTCTACTTCATAAAAGGAAAAGGAGAGGTTTAAGCCAAGTGGTAGTTCGATAAAGTAAATGTAAGCATGGCTGCTTCCTTCTTTACCCTTGCAAGCAAGCTTCATGATTAATGAGATGTGAAGCCAAGAAAGAGTAGAAATGAGTGGCAACCTTCCTTCCGACCCAATATATTTATCTATCCGTTTATATACCCCATCTACTATCCCTGATCTATTTGCTGCCTGCATGATTCAGTTGTACCTTTCTATACCGCAACATGCAAGCAGTGCTCCCTAAAAGCCGTTAGCTAGTATTGACAACTACAACTCGTTCCCTGCCTCCTATTCATGTAAGCGATTATTTCAGGCTCTTAAGCAGTCTTCGTCGTTGTTGTCGCCGTCAATATGTGCCTCCTCTTCGTCCCTTTCTCGTAGTGTGTGGTTTTTTTTCGTGATATGGTGATTGTTTTTTGCACTCTCTCGGTATTTTCGCTCGAAAATTCAGAATTTATTGAAAATCTGCAAAAAAATGTCTGCTTTTGGTTCCTACAGTTTATTCAGCTAACCGGTGAAGCTTTATTCTCAAGTCCGCATTCCGTACTTCGCATTCAACATACTGAGCTTTTTTATTTTACTATTGGTGCGTTTCTATTGTAAGCTGAAAAAATTTACTGCTATTTATATTTATTTTATTCGCTAGACGTTATCTATTTTGGAACCAAGTGGTAGTGTATGAACATTTGATATTTTGTGAATGTTCCATTAGATTAGAAGGATTATTTGCAAATCCGAAGGTAGTCTATCGCTACCAATAATTCACAATTTCCGAAAACTTGGAGTTGAAAGAATCATTCCTCCTTGCTTACTTTGAATAACTACTAAATACTTTTTATTTACGAATTATTAGTCCCATTAAAATTTTCTACAAAACTGCCTACAAAATACCATTTCTACAATTCCAAGCTTATGCATGCTTAAATGGTACATCATCAACAGCAAAACAAGGGTAAACAGCAACAGTCGGGAAGCAAAATGAATGGGGATAGTGGGATGAGTCGTTCATCATCTACCGATAGCAATGGTTTTCCGGTGAAAGATGCTGATACCATTAAGCTCTTCGTTGGACAAGTAAGTTAACTTCCTCTTCTTTTTTCTCCTCTACTTTCTTAGAGAAAGAATAGCTTTAACTGCAACTTACCTCCACAAATTCTGACCAGTTTGACCAGTTTTTAACCAATGGCTAGTTTTGCAGAAATCCATTTATTAGTAAAAAATATTCATTTGTCTATTACATGAATAAGGTATGCTTTCAATATTGCTTCTGATCATTTAACTTATTTCAAAATGAACCTCTGATTTCGGGAAAACATTCCTTGTCTCTAATAACCTTCATCAAGTGAATTATCTTCTCTTCAATATATAATGTGTCATTTTGTCTCATATACAAATCTATAAAGATTAAACTTTACCAGTATCATAGACCAAAATTTGTTTAAAAGTTGCAAAATTTATGTGAAATAAATTAGAAAAAATCTGTTTACAAATTTACGCAGATTACTGTAGGAAAAGAAAAAGAAGTGTGCCAGTCATTTCTATAATGCATCATCCAATCAGCTGCTACTCCACTGCATGTATTTCATAATGACGAAATCTTCGTTCTTTTTTTGTCATTTTGTCATAAAATTTTCGGCAAAATGAGTTGATATGACAAATTCTTTACTGAATTTACTTAGAAGATTTCGGATGGAAGCTTCGATTGAAGCCATCTGAAGCTCGATTCAATGCAAAACTTTGCAATTTTCACAAGTTTCAAACTTTCAAAATTAAAAAAAAAAAGATTGTAGAAACGATGCAAATCATCAACGACTTAACACAGTGCTAAATTAAAAGTACCATAGTCGTTTAGAAAGAAAGTTTAAGGCATCGATTGTTCATTTTGCGCAGTTAAAAATATTGCAGTTCTGGTAATTGAAAAAAATTAAATTTTCAATAATTAAACAGTTTATCATTTGGCAGTGGTAAAAAATATCTAGAACGCTTGAAATTTGTACTGTTGCAGTTTCAAATAATAAGAAGCTCTAAGACTATCATCAGACATGTTTTCGTCATTAATTGGGGAAGCAGTCAGTAATTTTATTTGGCTCTTCAACAAAGCAAATTAAGAAAAATAAATAGAAAAGTTTTGGAATAATTTTTGAAGCAATAAAGTTTATTGTCTTTTTCGAAGAGAAGATTTTTTCATTTTTATGCTTAGAAAAAGGATGTTTGATTGCTTCTTTACTAGTAACTTTTTTACCATTGTCAAAAATATCTATTATAGTTTCTAAAAAAAATTTTTAAAAAGTTTTCAGATTCCACGCAATTTGGAAGAAAAAGACTTGCGACATTTATTTGAAACATTTGGCAAAATCTATGAATTTACAATTCTGAAAGATAAATACACGGGTTTACACAAAGGTTGTGCGTTCCTAACTTATTGCCATCGTGACAGTGCGATCAGATGTCAAGCTGCCTTACACGACCAAAAGACACTTCCAGGAGTTAGTTTTTTGCATTCAAATAAAATTTTAATAACTAATTTCAAGAGATAATATTTTTAAAAATTTTTGAAAAGAGATAAATTTAAAAAGATTTTGTAAATTTAAAAAGAAAAAAGGCCTGCTTTGTTTTTGACTTTATTTTTAATACTTTTTTAAAAACTTTTTCATTGCATTTACCGCAATTGATAATCAATTGACTGGTGGCAATAATTGACGAGTAAATAAAAGAATTGAAAATACCGTGAAAAATCTTTTTGTCAACCACTAAATGATACATTGCTGAAATATTTTGTTTTCAAATATACATCAATTGAACACTTTGGATTTGAACGAATAGAAATGAATGTGTCGCGTAAATAAATACATTAGCCGTATATTCATTTTATCCATTTCATTATGTGCAATAAAAAATACGACAACTAAGTCAGAGATATTGATCATTTTATTATATTGATATTTTGATCAATAGTTCAAAACAAAATCCTTAATATATTTATATTTGAAATCTATAAAGAAAAGAGCTAGTGTGTATGTGTGTGTGTGTGTTGTGTGTGTGTATGTGTGTGTGTGTTGTGTGTGTGTATGTGTATGTGTGTTGTGTGTGTGTGTGTGTGTGTGAATATATACATATATTTATATACGGTAAGGCATATTTATTAGTTTAAGAAAAAGGAAATCTTCCAAAAATTTCCAAAAAATTTTCTTATGAAATGAACGCTTCATTTCACATTAAAGAAAGAAAAAAATTGTTGGGTATTTAAGAAATTGAAATTTCTTTGCGTTACCTTACTTGAAACTTTTGCTGTTATTTTGCAAATTTGATAGGGACAGAATAGCAGGGAGAAAGGATGCGACTTAAACCAATCATCGAAGTTCGTTTTTCCTGTCCGTTAGGGATGGAATCCTTTTTCCTTTTTTCCTTTCCATTCTTTTTTCTTTTGCCCTTTCGCACCTCGCATATTTTTCTGAAATTCACTTCAACTCTTTCCTCCTTTTCTTTTTTTTATCATTTGCAATTTGAAAATTAGCCAAATCCCGATAATGTCAGATCGCTGCTGCTTAACGGGAACGGTCTTCTGCCCAGTCTCAGCTCCTGTCTCCTCCTATTTTATTACTGCGTCACACCGATAACACACCGGAAGCTAATTGGTGTTGTGTATACTTACAGTAGATTAAGAAGTGGAATAATGCGAATAGTTGTCATCACTTTGCCCAGTCATTCATGAATCTGCTAGTATTCTCTTGAACGATGATTGCTCTTCAGGCAAGTTTTTGAGAAAAAATACTTCAGGCATTCATTCTTTTCATACTTTCCTGAAATCTGGTTAGGATTAAACTACATAGAATTTAAAAATTTTTAGTTTCTAGACAACTAGTTTTTATTCCTGAGCCTCATAAGTTTAATCTACCACCTTTGCTGGAAAGCTCAAACAATCCTGAATATTCCATATGTTACAACTTTTTTTTCATGGGCCCATACCGTAACTTCTGAAGAAATGAATAAATTTTGTCGATTTCTTCTCCGTTCCTTTTCTTTTCAGTAAAGTTTTCTTTCCAGACTTTTTCAGAATAAAAATTTCCGTCAAACTTTCAGAATGCCATGCTATAAATTTTGAAATATTTAAATTTAATTGGAATTGCAATTGATCGAAATAAAATAGCCTTCCATTTATTGAATAAAACAAATTTTCTGGAAATGCTTTGAAACAAATTTTTCTCTGATTTTTTATGGAAATTTATCTCACAAATTTTCATCTCATAAAAAAATTTGGAAATTTAACGCACAAATGTTATCACTTCATGGAACCAAAAAAATTTCTTCAGTAAACGAATAAATTTAAAACGAGAAAATCAGATCTGTCAGTTTTTTGTTGTATAATTTGTTAAAAAAAAAAAAAAATTATTCACTTCAGATGAACCGCGCGATGCAGGTAAAACCGGCAGATAATGAGAGTCGTCCTGATTCACCAAAAAATGCTGAAGAAAGAAAGCTTTTTGTGGGTATGCTCTCCAAGCAACACAGCGAAGATGATGTCCGCTCCCTATTTGCTCCTTTCGGCGTAATTGATGAGGTATAATTATCCAAATTCGGATTTTTTTTTTCCTTCAAAATATTCGACACGAATGAAAATACCATTATTATATCCTTAATAGTTAGAGAGAGTGAAATTCATTTTAAAAGTTGAAATCTAATTCCGAATAGCTTACTACTAATTCATTCCCAAAAATTGTCAAGTGATAAGTGTTTTTTGATTACTAAATATGATTGAAAATATTTCGGGAGTGAACAATAGAAGCCTAGAGTAAATGACCTATATTTCATGATTCAGACTAAGGATATCTGGGATAAAAACTAACCTTTTCGATACCCGAAAAATATCCGAAATACTATACTACAAAACAAGCCATGTGTCATTGAAAAATAATACGATAATAAGCGATACTGTCAGTAACTGACAAGGCAATCATTTTTAATTTGCTGAAGAGAAGGAGGGAGAAAAAAAAGATTGCAGCTTTGCATTCTTTTTTGAATTCTTTGCATTTTCCCTTTTAAACTATTCCTAAGCTTCCATATTTCTTCTCTGAAAAAAAATAAATTACTTTTCTCTTCTTGACTCTTTTCCACATTATTCATTACTTTCATCTTTTGTTTTCTAAATTTTATCTTTTCTTCTGATTGAAAATATTCTAGAAGTGAACAATAGAAGTTATAATTAATTTATCCCTTCTCATCTTTTTAACTCATTGAAACTGGATTCACTTTATATTTCATTTTTTTTTTTGCCGAATAATTTTGTGAAATGAATAATTTTTATTTCAATTTTATTCTAAATACCATCCTTTTTAGATAATATTAAATTATTTGTAGAAATCAATCTATTCGAATCAACATTCTAAATTAAAAGTGTTCCATTGACTATTCTCTCTTCTCTCTCCCCCATAAATCATTCTCCTTTCTTGTTCAACTTTAACAAGAAACTGGGAATCTCAACTTCTAGTCAAAAAACTTCTAGTCAAAAAAAATCACTTCTAGTCAATAAACTTTAAGCAAATATTTATGAAATTTCCGGTGACCGTACTTCGTGGTGCTGATGGCCTGTCAAAAGGATGCGCATTTGTTAAATTTGCAACTCATTCACAAGCTGCTATGGCAATTAATGCTCTGCATGGTAGCCAAACAATGCCAGGTGCCTCCTCATCTCTGGTTGTCAAATTCGCTGATACAGAAAAGGAGCGACAATTACGTCGAATGCAGCAAATGGCAGCCCAAATGGGTCTATTGAATCCGGTGCTTGTTAATCAGGCTGGCGTTTACAATACGTATCAACAGGTTTGTGATATGATTAAATTAGAAATAAAATAGGATATCAGGAATAGATCAGAGCAGAGCGTCTCAAGTGTTTGCTATTTTATTTGGCTTTGCATAAACAACTGCTGCTAATATCAAGCAATAAGCAGCCAAGAATATCTACGGAAAAACGTAATTGTTGCAGAAAAGATACTTGAATTCAGAAAAATATATTTGAAATTTTAGCTCCTACAACAGCAAGCTACCCTTTTAGCAGCGCAAACAGCGGCAGCTGCTTATTTCCCGATTGCTATAGCACCACAAACAGCAGTAAGTTTTTGCTAAAAATTCTTCATACAGCATCTATTACCGATTTATTTCCGCTCTAATGTCTTCAGAGCTTCTATTTGTCAATGTCTGATATTTTAGTCGGACAATTCTCTGAAATTGATTGGTAGAAATTTTATGCAGCATTACATTTAAATGACCGTAACATCTGCTCTAGCTAATATCATCTGTCCTTTTTGGATAATTTACATAATGCATAAGGATTGACAGGAAGAAATAGAAAGGAGAAAAGGAAGAAAAGAAGAGCAAGAAAGGAAGAAGATAGTGAATTCATTAAGAATTAGAATGAGTGATATGAAAATGCAGCATTTGGCTGCATTTTCAAGAACTGCCATCTTATCTGTCCTCATCAGAGCCTTTTTAATTAACCGCAAGGGAGTTAAAGATGGGGAGTTATAAGATATATAAATTTTATGCTTTCGTTTCAATTTGCTATCCCTTTTACTTTTAGAAGTTATTTCCAGCTAACAGCAACAGGATTGGCCGGAACCACAAATCCGGCAACATTTCTGACACAACATCCTTTGCAACCACTTTCAGCACTTCCTTTACAACAAGCTAATTCTGTTCAAGCAATTTCGGCATTATCACAACCTTACGCACCTGCTGATTATGCTGCAGCTGCAGCTGCAAGCGTTACACAGTATGCACGTAAGTTTGTCTGAATAATGCCTTCGATTTTATTTTATATAATTTGTGCTCATGCGAATTACATTAATTAATGTATAAATTAAATAAATATATTTGTGGAACGAATTTATCCGACGAGTCAATGATTATCATAATTGGCTAGCATCAATGTGTTTTTAACTTGGCCAATTAATTTGATACAAACGAATAAGTTACAGCCTCAAGCACTGCAACAGCACTAGCTGTTGACTCGACGGCATACACGCTGCCAACTAGTGGAACGTTACCTGCGGGAACAATACCCGCAGTAACATTGCCTTCAGCTTACAATCCTCTGGTCAATATTGAACAGCAAGCAAGTAAGGATACATTAATGTATGAATTAAATAAATAGAAGAAATTGGCGTAGAACTAAAGAAACAATTGTAACAATATAAAATTGCTAATTTGATAGAATGTTCAGTTATGCATTATCGTCTTTTAGTTAAAAAAAGAATGAAGGTGAATAATTAAAAGAGTGGCCTTGAATAGTATTTTTTATAGATCCATACAATCAAGCCTTGCAACATGCAATTGCCCTTCAGCAAGCAGCTATTCTTTTTCCAGGCGCGCAAAAAGAAGGTGGTTCTAATTACTGATAATTATATATTTCATTTCAGAAACAAAAAGGCTATCAACAAAGATAAAGTAAAAACATGGCGAAATAGAAATAACAGAGCATGGAAATATGATGTTATTTTCTTGGACATTTTAATTAGTAAAAATGACCAGCATTTTAAAATACAATCAGTATCTGATCTTTCGCATTGAATTTTGAGCTTCTTTTATGAAAATTTTGCAAAATTTAAAATCGTTATAATCTTGGAAAAGTCATTGCATTTATCTTTTTCGCAAAAAATTACAGAACCAGAGAAAAACTGAATTTTAGATCTTTCAACGATAATTTCTCTTTGCTGAGCAAAAACTCGAAAAAAATGTTACTTAAAAATTTATTGAATTGTATAAGAAATCTCCACTTTGTTCGAATGGAAATTTGATTTTGCCACATTTTGTTTTGCTCGATCAATTTGAGCTTCATTAGCATCCAGCAGAACTTAATCGATTTGCAATTTTCTCTGCCGGTAACAGTGGCCCTAAATTTAATTACTGAAAATAGTGAGAATGAAAAGGACAGTAAATGATCTCTAGAAATAATCCTTATTTCTTCTCTTTTGGATCTTTTCTTAAATAATTGTTTGTATAGCATTTCTCTCACATCAGTTTTCTTTTTTCCATCAGACAAAAATAACTGATTTTAAAGCTTTGCAAGTTCTCTGAAATCCATTTTAATAAAATATATTTTTACTAAAATCTGTAATCTCTGAAATCTATTTTAATATTCTCCGAAATCCATTTTAATAATAAAATATATTTTGATCTCTCATTCTTTACTTATTTGAAGTATCCGATTGAAATTCTAAATCTCCTCTGTATATGTCCACAATTCTGTATTACCGAGCTATCAAGTTCATATTCAAAGCTGAAATGTTCAAATAAAGAAATATTAATGAGAAATCAATGATAGCATATTTCAGTTTTGGGTCCAGAAGGATGCAATTTGTTCATCTATCATTTACCGCAGGAATTTGGTGACGCTGAATTGATGCAAATGTTTATGCCTTTTGGGCATGTAATAAGTGCCAAAGTCTTCATTGATCGAGCAACCAATCAAAGTAAATGCTTCGGTGAGTTTTGTTTTTTAAATATTTATATTTTAATAAAATCTATAGATTCATATATGATACATAATTATGTACCTCATTGTAGCTTATTGAGTTACAACGAATAAACATCACCGTATAAGGTGGTGACACGCTGTAATGGAAGATTCAAAGAGTATCACCAATATGTGAATATGGTTGAAGACTTAAGATTTCACTGTTGATACAACATTTCAATTAGCCAAATAATAGCAGTGCAATAATCATCCTATGGTGACCTTGGCACTGTAACCCAGTACCATCTTATCAATTCAGGTTTCGTCTCCTACGACAACACTGCTTCAGCAATGGCAGCAATTCAAGCAATGAATGGCTTCCAAATTGGCATGAAACGACTCAAAGTGCAATTGAAACGTCCTAGAGATAAACCGTACTGAGCAAAAATGAATAGTACAAAAAAAAAAAAAAAAAAAATTAAAATTGTCAAATTAAAAAGAAGAAACTTTTGTCGTGTTTTCGTTATGTTTTTTTTTCTTCTTTAGTCTGCCACCAAAATTCCCAAACAGTAATCTTATGAATTATATATGGTTCACTTGTTTGTGTTCTGCTTGAATATCGTTTTGTTTTTCTGGACTACCGAATAATACTTTTTTTTGTTCGTCCAATTTTATTTTTAAATTTGCGCCGCTTTTGTTATTAAAATTAACATATTCCCAAAGAATAGCATTGATCAATAACCTCTAAGATTCTACAGCAAAATTTTTGCAGTTTGTTCCAATGTAACCTCCTGCCATGATACATACGTCTACATCAGACACAAATCGTTGACAATTATTTTTATGAATGAGAGTTATTGATTGAAATGAAGTAGATAAAAGCTTTGCTTCTATTGACCTTTTGCTAATAAGCGAAATAATTAGTTGATTTCAAATAGGATGTGGTGTATGTAAGTATATTGATGTGCATGTTTATTAATATGATATTAGTTATATGTTGTGAAAGTTGTCCCATATTTTTTTATTATATCTATTTTTATCTTCTATCATCAAAATGGAACATGGAATTATCTCAGGCGGCTGCCTATTGATTCAATTTGGATATTTATGAAAGCTATCCTACAAGATTGATTGATCATTTCTTAACTATATCAGGCTTCATCGTCTATTTCATAGTTTTCATATCTTTTTTGATGTGATATAATGGTGATTGTTTTTGCAGAATGAGAGAAATGAGTGAAGGGTTGATGCTGAAAATAGTATCATTGGTCGACTTAGTTTTAATTAAAGCTAAAAATGGATGCATCAATTTTCATCTTTAAAGATGGATAGCAAGACAAAATATTCAGGCTTCCTTATGAGTTTCATTCAAATTCGCTCCTTCCTCTCGTTTCTGTCCTTAAATCTGCAGTTGGATGTGTATAGTGACAAGTAATGTTGTGATAGCTAAAAAATTGTCTTTTGATGAAAGCGATATTGTTTCGGACAACAGCAAGCTGCAGTATTGAATTCCGATCTAGCCCTACAAAAACGTCGAATTTCGTGGAATTTTTTCTACCACTCTCTCGCACTAGCGCACACACTCTCTATTTTTGATTACTGGAAAAGGTGTGACACTTTTGCACGATCTGTTTATTATCTTGTTTGATATTATTGCATGCTAATATTTTATCAAAATTTAAGATTCTGGCTCATTCCACTTCTGTAAATCCAGCAAATTTTAAAATTGTTGAGTTTTTATTTGACTATAGCCGGATACATTCATTATCCTAATCGTACAATTTTGGAAGGAATAGGAAGTCATATTAATTGCTCCTTAGCTTATATTTGTTCATACATTATGAATATGCAGACGTTTCTTTTCAATTATATCAAGAAATATGATTCAAATTTTTTTGGCAAAATTAATTTCACAACTTTCATTCTTTTCAGGTTCAACGAATGAGCTGGTTCCAATAAGCTCAAGTGTAATAATAATATTCTCATATTGATTTGCTTCGTCGCGCATTCCATGGTGTACAGGACTGATGCTTTATCCTATTTGGTACAAATTCGGACAAAGAGGCAATTTGATAATGAAAGGCAGAAATTTAGGATGATTTCTGAAAAATTATAAGCAGTCAGTCCTTCCTTTCAAATCAAACTGTCCCAATGCTGTCCCAATATGAATAATTAAATTAGATGCTTTTTTTTTTTTTTTTTTTGTAATCTCAGATGCTTAATTTTGTCAAGTGTTTTTTTTGAATAGTTTTGCAGTGAAAAATAGAAAAACAACCAACAATTTAATTAAATTGATCCATAAGTGAGAATTTGCATTGAACCTGTAAGAATACTGAAATTAATTCCATTAGCATTTAATTCATCATATCTGTCTATGAAAATGATTTTATTCTTTAGTGGAAATTTTGGTTCTGTTAAGTTATATGTTAATAATCAGTGCTTGGAAGAAAAATATTTCGGGAAAACTGAGTTATAGAAAAGAAAATTTAACGTTAACGTTAAACGTTTTTTTCTTTAACGTTTAGACATTTTTCCCTTCCAGAACTTTTGCCAGCAACGCCTCTCGCTTATTTTCTGATACCTTATCTTTAATATTTTTCTCTCATTTTGCTCACATTATTCGTTAAATCATATTTTGTGAGATTGACTTCCATTTTATTTTTTTGAAGAACTTTTTTCGCGATGAATTATTGAGATATGCTTTTTAATAAGCAAAAAAAAAATGTTATTACTGTATTAATGAGTCATATTTCTAGCCTTCTTCTATAAATTTAGAATTTCATCTTTTTATTTCAATAATTGAACACTTCATTGAATTAGCCAAAAGTGCTTACGGTACTTCTTTTCGACATCATTAAAGTAATTGTTAAATTCGCACTCATAACGTAGTTCTTCGGGAAAATTCTTTGCATTATTTTGGATATGTGAAAATTCATTCACTCCATTTCTCAATTGAATTCGTGAATTCAGTGTCATATGAGCAATTCAAGCTACCATCTTTTCCGATTTTTGCATTATTGTTTCTGATATAGATTATCATTATTGCTTAGTGAAAATTAGTCTTCTTATAAATAGTGGATATTGCTTTCAACCAAATGCTGAATGTTTAAGAAAATATAGGCTTCCTAAAGCGCAAGAAATCACTCATAAATATTGAAACTCTCTAAGATTCCCATGAATCAAAGCAGCATATCGAAAAGTTCTACAGCAACCTTTCAAATTTTGTGTTTAAAAAAATTTGGTGGCATTTTATCCATTTCATCTATAAAGCTTTGTGTGTTTTTTCGCCTGTTTAGTGTAATACTGTGGTGCCATTTGTTGTTGTAATACTGTGATGTGCGTTCGTCTATTTACTGTCATAATATGCCAACGTTTCCTGTATTTATTATACTAGTGTTAAAATCATTCGAATATGATATTGATATTTTGCGGGTAAATCGGACTATTATTAGTTGTTTGGTAGGTTTCGCTGTAATTTGAATGGCTTTGGCTGTTTGTTGCTTTAGAGATTGAAGTAAGCTAGAATTTGCAAACTTTTTTCTCAAAGTCGGTTTAAAGTCATCTCATCATAGTAATCATAGGTATTACGTTTTAGTTTTATAGTATGACATATCAGTGACTCGGCATCAATTCGCCATCTGTGCAGTTGCAATATTGTGCAGCCTTTCTTATTCTGACAGCAGAAAATATCAGCCTAGAAATAATCTCTGTTGATTCCATGAATTCGAACTAACTTATTTTTTGATCGTACTTAATTTTTTTTTGATTTCGAACTAGTTTGAATTATCAACTACGGGCAACTGCAGTATTACATAGGAGGTTTATGACCCTATGGACATCGGGCTTTAAGCAAAATTGTTTCTTGCATAAAGAAAAATTTCGAAGCTTTTGTGATGTTTGACATCGATTTGTGAACTTTTAATTTATTTGTTATGATATGTGTTTTAACCATAAAATCATGCTGCATTGATCTCAGATGTGTACAGATGTTTTTAATTATTTTTTCATTTTCTGATATAATTTTTTTGTACTGTTTTTGATTCATGATTTTCCTTTTCAATTTTGACATCGGTTTTTTTGTCTAATTTATTATGATTCTCACATAACTGACATACTTTGTGAGTTATTTATTTTCGAAATCTAATTTAATTTGGAAATAAAATTTTCGCATGAATTCCAAAAGTGCAATACAAAATCACAAAATTTTTGTCCAAATAGTGAAAATTTTTTGTTCGATGCGATGTGTTTAAGTCGGAAAGTTACGGCTTCATAAGAAATTTCGATGATTGCGTTAACGATTTATGCGCTCTGTCAAATTTCTTCTGCGGAGATTTATTGTGATGACGAGTTTTTACGTCGTCAACTGAATCAACTTGTTCCTTGAATGAACAGGGCTGAATTTATATCATAATTAACTGAAAATAGAAGCAATATTTTTCTTGTTAAATTCAAATTTTGAAACTCTAATGATTCTACTAATTTAAGTACCTGAAAAATAGACTCAGCACTGTTTTCTGGATATGTGAATTGAATGATTTGCGAAAAACAGCATTCCGCAAATGACATCTATTTACTCCTTTTTTTGCTTCTAATCTTTTTTTATGCTCATATTCATATCTATTTTGGTTCACTGATGAATTTTCAAACTGTAGTAGCATTCCAATGTAAGTAAAAGATACATGCTGAAACGAAACTTTAGTTCCATTAAATCATAATTTTATTAGTGAACCAAAATAGATACGAGAATATTGAGTGACAGAAGTGAGTGAAGAAAGAAAGGAATGTCGTTGAATTGATCCTTTCTTGGATTTTTAGGCAGAAATAATTCTCTGCCCATCGGTAAGTGTATTTATGTTTATGCTGAATGTTGTTAACTGTAAATGGTAGAGCATCACTGGGAGGAGAATATGTGCAACTCTTAATGTCTGTCATCGACGATTCGGTTCTTTACCAGTTGAATTGTTGCAGGTGGATATTGGAGGCAAAGCGCAGCAACAAACTTGCTTTTTCTTACCACTTTTTAATTCAGCTCTTTTTTTCAGTTTATAATGGTGTATTAATTTATATCACACGAAATATTGCTTTTTTCAACTTATTCCTCATGTGGAACTATTAGAAAATACATTTGGGTCTTTCAAAAAACCGTATCCACACGCTCTTTCACAAGAATTTCCAATGATTTATTTAGATATCTTCCAGAATGGAAAAAACGCTGAATCCCTCAAAACCATTTCTTCATCTTTGAATGTCAATCAACATTGTCCTTCGAATTTAAACTTTTTGTGCATGATAGTTGTTTGCAGAAATGAAATTTCTAACCATATGACTCATGCAGTCATTAAAATATCATTTTAACAAGTATTTTGCCTTCTAACTAAAAAAAAATTTATTGAAATTAAATAAATATGAGAAAATGTGCTTGTATCTTCAAAACGGATTTCAAATTTATAGACATGCTGAAAAAACTATTTTTTCATTCCTTCTTTAATTCGCCATTCATTTGGGAATCTATATGATACAATTTACAAATATGTTTCAGATACATAGGATAGGTTTCTGTTCTTGCCAAAAAATCGATGAAGTCCTTTTGTTTACTTTTCCTCGTATCTTTTTCTCTCATTTGTAACTTCCCTTATTTGAAGTAATTTTTTTTCAATTATAATTGCTTTAATTTGATGTTATTTTGCATCCATGAACTTCAAGAAATTTTATAGAACTTCATATTTATTTTTCCACTATCAGCCATACATCTTTTATTCAGACGAATACAGCCATCAAGGCATCTTGTATCGTGTGCAATGGTTATATATCCGAATTAATTTGATTAATAAATAGAAAAAAGTGGACTTCAAGTAATAAAAAGAAAGAATAAAATTAGAAATTTGTTTTTCTAGAAAGAGCAACAAAAAAAAACGGAAAATTTCATGAATGACCAGCTTGAACGAGTGACAAATTTGACACACAAAGAATGCAAGGATGGCATCATCGTATCAGCCCCATTAAGAATCTCCTTTTTTAATGATATCCTATACTTGCTTGCTTTATTGTATTGCTTCTTAGGCACTGCTATCGTTGCAGATGTTTTCATGTGCTGTATCGAAAAAATCACATCATCATCCAGGTTAATTTCATCAAATTATCGTACTTCATCCTAAGCTACTAATGTGACATTAGTTACTGAAAGTTTTTGACCAAGCAAAGTTCTTAGAATATTTTGAAACTGATTAGTATGTTTCATTAATACAGCCTTCAAGAAGACAAATGAGCCAGTTATTAGTTATTAGCTTGTTTCAGAAAAGTTAAATTGAAAAGTCCAGCAAGAAACATAATGCCTGAAGTCGCTGATCCGGAAGAAGTAGAAGTACGTATTTGGAATCCAACGGTAGCCAATTTAAGTTTAATGGTATGTTCTTAATTTATTTGTTTTATATTTATTAATACATCAAGCATTTGTAATATGACGTAAATGAAAGAAGCAAATATACTGAATAAAAATTCATCAGGTTCATCATAGTGATTATCTCTTTTTAAAGCCTTTATTCAGTATTGCATCCATTCAAATTGCAGAAATTACCCTGCTTATAGGCATTGGGGAGTAGTGCGCCGGAAATCTTGCTTTCAGTGATTGAAATTATAGGCAATCATTTTCGAATTGGTGATCTTGGACCCGGCACTATTATTGGTTCGCTTCTAAAAATATTTTTTTCATCCTAAATTCGTTAAAAACAAAAAAGTTATTTTTAATTTTTGGTGAAATATTTGCATGTCTTTTTTCTTCACAATTTTCAATTTGAAAATCAAAGTTTCTTTGGTCCGTACAGAGATACTTTGGCCAAGAAGATATTTATGACAGTTGCAGCACATACTTTATTGATTTACAGGCTCTGCAGCATTTAATTTGTTGTGTATCACAGCCGTGTGTGTCATGGCTGTGCCATCACCAAAAGTTAAACGAGTTCAGGAGACATTCGTTTTTATTACGACATCATTGTTTAGCTCTTTGGCATACATTTGGCTCTTAATTGTATGATTTCATTTGCTTCAGAAATCATCTTCCTTCTTATTTAATCACTTTTGTAATAGATTTCTACTTCATTTTCATCTCTCAATAATTAATCAGCATGCTGATGCATAATAATATAATGGCGTTTCGATACGATAGAAATGATGATTGAAATATCAATTGTTCCGGAGTTGTTGATCAATAGAGAGAAATTTCTTTTCAAATTTTGTTTCATCTTATCGTCATATCAATGTTGGAACTTCCAGATTATAATAAAATATTCTGAAAGGATTTTTCAAACCTTTTTTCAGATATTGGTGCTAATATCGCCAAATGTAGTGGAGCTGTGGGAAGCACTAGTGACTTTTGGCCTCTTCTTCATTTTAATAATTGTTGCATATTTGGTGGATATCAAAATTTGGAAACGAAAAAAAGCTAACCTGAATGAGGAGTATCAAATTGATAATGGAAACGACGAGAAATGTAAGGACGACGATATTGATACTTATCTGAAAAAGTTTGCTAGCGAAATGGAGTTCAAAAATAATATGGTATTACTATCAACTAATCTCTGGAGATTTTTTAGAAGTCTTTGAAATTACTGCAGAAATGTCGCTCAAAAAATGAAGTATTATAGATTAATAATTGCTATTTTTTTCATTTATGGAATAACTTCTTTCCATCGACTCATGCTTATTAGCTGAACTGATTGTTCTTTTTAAAATTTTAACTTATTTCTAGGTCAAGTCGACGAATAAATTAGACGATCACAAAACATTACGCTGTATATTACGATGGATTTCACGAGTTTATCCGAATCTCTCGCCAGATGAACAATCCAAGTTATTGGCTTCCAAACTAAAGCATATGCAGCAGGTATTTTGATATTTCGTGTATTTTCCATATATTTTCCATAAATGCTTATTTAGTTCTATTTATATTTGTGCAACGGGATGGATTAGAATTAAAACAGCGGAATTTGATGATACGATGATATAAATGTTTCATTTTATTTTGTAATTAATTTGAAATTACTAATTAGCCTTTGAAGAGTTCATATGTAACAAAAGGATTGTATTAATCCGCAGTCTTTATTTCAGTGATCCATATTATGCAATGAACACGTAAAATTCTGATTTTCTGATATGTCAGAGTCATTTTTAAGAAACTTTGATGCAAAATATGATCAATTATAGAATCGTGGCCATCTGTGGTATCGCTTACAAGTGGTACGAGGATTTACTGCTGCCACTCGAAAAGTGGATTTGAAATGGAATTCCAAAATAATGTTGGAAGAAACTGATAGAGCAAAAGGAGCATCAGGAGGTGAATTCTTATGTTCTTTCCAAAAAAAATCAAAATGTGTTTCTGTCATTATATTGTCCAATAATGTAACTTTAAAGGTATAGTTGGAGAAGTGATAGAATTTTCGGCTCGCGCATACTTTGTTCCTAAAGGAAGCAGCAAAGTTAAGTTAAGGGTAAATTTTCAGCCTTATAATATAATTAATTTTACCAGGTATGACAATTGGCATTAATGTTTTGACCAGCGAACAATTTTGTCAAATATAATGATTTTGGGGCGAGATTCCTAGGCAAAGGACTAAAATATTTCTGCGTTTAATAAAATAGCGAAATTTGAGGACACGACGAGATGAATGCTTCATTTTATTATATAATTAATTTAAAACTATAGAATTAGCTGCTGAAAAATTCACGTATAGCGAAACGTTGGATTGGTTATAGGCGTACTACCTAAATGACCTGGCATTCCTGAAGATATTAGTGAGGTAGTGCAGTATCACAAATTTATAACGAAACTTGAATTATTTGTGCAACTAAAAAGAGAAGTTTAAGTTTATGCGTGATTATCAAATTTTTATTTTCATCTGCAGATTATTCGGCATGAGCCAACCGACAAAACAGTTACATTTCGGTATTCGACGAAAAACGGCACAGTCAAGAAGGATTTTCATTTTCTATCAAAATCGGAAACTGTAATTTTTGATAAATGTTCTTTGAAAATTTAAAATACTGCATGAAATTACAGGAACGCAAGTGAGATCATCAAAAAGCCTCTTTTCTTAAATTAAAAATGGATCAAAGAATTTTGTTTGCAAAAATTATAATTCACTTTAAAATCTCAATTTACAAAAGCCAGTACTATTCAGATACAATTTAAACCTGGTGAAAAGTTCAAGGAAATTTGTGTAAATTTGGTGGAAGAAGCACAATGGCAACCTGGTGATGTATTCTACGTTTGTTTGAAACTGGTAGGAAATTTTTAGACAAGAATAATTCCGGCAATAAAATTGTTTTTCTGAAAAGATTAAAATAAAACCCTCTACAGCTTTGAAGTTAAGATCTCCGTATTCACGATTTAAGAGTTTTATTATTTCCTTCAAGTTATCAGAAATTTGCAGTTTTTGTTTTTTTAAATCTACAGATAGCACTTCCATGTCAACATAACTAATTACAGTAATCAGTTTTCATCAGTTTTAGGTTCTGTTTTTCAGGTTGGAAATGATCAGAAAAGCATAATCGGAGAAACAGGCGTGGCGAGAGTTGAAGCCGTCGGTGATTCTTCAACTCTAATCAACAAACCTATGGTACAGTTCATCAAAAACAATTACGTAAGACTTTTTTGGAATCATTTGTGAGCACGTTTTTGCTTGCAGCGGGTGAAAACTGTTTGGTTAGTCATAGAATTTCATTTCAGGTTGTAAAAGAAAGTCAGAAATATGTACGAGTTTTCGTTACATATCTGGGCCAACATAACGAGTGTACTTTCGACGTATTTTACGAAACAGAAGATGTTACAGCGAAGTGTGGTAAAGATTACAGGGGGATTAGTGACGGAGTACTAACGTTTGTGGGTAATGAGTATGAAAAGTATATTGACGTGAGGATATACGACGATATGGATGAAGAGAAAGATGAAATATTCAAAATACATCTTACATCTTCTACAGGAGGTAAATGATACTGGCAAATTTAAATTCTGATACAAAGAGTAACCATTAGTTTTTTTTCCAACAGTTCGAGAATCAAACTTCCATATATCGATTGCATAAATTTCCCTATTGAAATTTATAAATAATTTCATCCTCTATTTTCAGGAGTAACAATTGGGTCGAATAATTGTGCAGCGGTCACAATTATTTGTGATGATAATGTATTGAAAAACATAACGAATGTTCGAAAACTAACATCATATTACTTTAAACAAATGATACAGAAGTCTAATACATGGCTCGAACGCGTAAGCTTTTTTTTTTGCAAGTGATATTCAAATATTAAAATTTAATGAATGATTAAATATCAAAATATTTCATAAAACTAGGTTGTATTTTACGCGATTCGATTGTACTAATCTGAACTATCGTTTCGACTCATATTTCAGCTTATCCAAGCGATAAGTGTCAATGCTGGTGACATTGAGAATGCGACATTAGTGGATTGCGTGCTGCACATTTTTTCAATGCCATGGAAAGTTATGGCAGCTTTAATTCCTCCAGCTACAATCTTGGGTGGATGGTTGGCTTTCTTTTGTGCGCTAGTCTTGATTGGTTTTATTACCGCAGTCATAGGTCAATTCTATTTCCTTCATTCTTGAATATTTAATATTTATAAATACTTTTTTGTAATTACAATGTACAGTAATGAGCTTTCGAAAAAACTTTGTGATTTTTTTTTGAAAATCGATTTGAAAGCTATTATTCAGGTGATCTGGCAAGCATACTTGGTTGCATGATCGGGCTAAAAGATGCTGTTACAGCGATAACTTTGGTTGCATTGGGTACCAGTTTGCCAGATACATTCGCATCAAAAATTGCAGCTGAAAATGTATATTTACTATTTTTTAAGTCTTTTCTTCATGTTGCTGTATCTCCCTATCTTCATATTTCATTAAGGACATTTGCTGATGTATAGTATTATCACTGTTAAAATTTCTAAACGCATTTAGGATGTCACTGCTGATAATGCTATCGGCAATATAACTGGATCGAATGCAGTAAATGTATTTGTTGGACTTGGATTACCATGGACCATTGCTGCTATATATTGGTTCACCAGAAATGAACTGTTTGTAGTCAACGCCGGCAGTTTGGGTTTCAGGTTTGTATAATTGCACTAACATAACTAAAACATATATAAGTTATTTTGTTTTTGTTTCAGATATTAATCACTGTTCTCCAAAACTGCCTTTAATGGATATCATATTTATCACATTTAAATTTACCGATATCCTTTAGATTGTAACAATTTCAGTGTTGCGATATTCATGACCATCTCTGCAATCTGTATGCTATTGCTAATAGCTCGACGAGTTTCGATATTCTTCGGTAAAGGTGAACTTGGAGGTCCAGTTGGACCTAAAATTTTTAGTGCTTTAATTCTCATTATTCTTTGGATAGTTTATGTACTGTTATCAGCTTTACAGACTTATAACTACATTTCTATTTGATATAGTTTTACTGATGAAGCAATTCGGAAAGTCATTAATGTTCAAATTTCTTATTAAACGTTCACATACAATTTTGGGGTCAATAAAAAATTTAGGACATGAACATCGTTGGTAGACAGAAATTATTAATTAATTCAAATCGAAATTCATTTGTAATTTTCACAGTAATTTTTGTTTCATGTATTATTTTGAAGCCAGGTGTATTATTGACTTATTGTTTATATCAGAATCTCGTCCATCTGCTTTCGATTGTTTTCTTTGTCATTGCATTTGTGTTTCAAGATCTAATTGTGTATTCCAAGATCTACATACTAGAAAAATTCATCATTTTGCCTTTAATAATACTTGTATAATATTGCTATTTTCAATAAAGCATCATTGCAGTATCAAAGTAATATCATGATACGATCAACATGCATAATAAAAGTCAAAGACTTTTTAAATTGCACAAAACTATATTTAAAAATAAACTCATAACACTAACAAATAGATCTCATCGCTCGCTAATATGAAGTGAGAGAGGGACTCCAGACTACAGTATCCCTATTGTCCCGGGATATCTCATAATAGTGTAAAATGTTCAAAAGCTAATTACCACAAAAAATTTTTGTTTCAAACGAAAATAGTGTATTGTTTTGAAGCTAAGAATTTTATTCTCATGAAAAGATTCAGGAAATAACTGACCATCAGTTTTTCTTGAATTCTTATTTTTGAAGTCATCATTTCTTCCTTCGCTATGATTTCAATTCATATTTTATTTTAAAAGCCTACGTTCAATATTGAGATGCTTGAAAGATATGCAAATCCAAAAAAAAAAAAAAGTTTGTAAATAATTATCTCATATAAAAACTTATGTAACAGCGTGAGAAAAAAAATTTAAAATGTCCTTACTTAAATTTTTGAGAATTCCGATATATTACTCATTTCTAAAAAAAAAAAAAAAAATGTGTTGACGACCAATATTAACGTGAATTTTTTATCTCACTGTAAATTCAATCTTTCTCAATTTTTCCAATTTTTGACGGTAAACTTCAAAAGAAATTACAAACATATTCACGAAGCTAATATTAATTAATTGCTCAAACTGATTTGGCTTTCTGTTTTTTTGATGATTTGAAAGCCTTCAAATACATACTTGTGATTGGCATCAAACTTTTAAAAATCTACTGCTACATTAAAAGCAATATCTCCTGTTATCTAAAGGTGTTCCATGGAATTGAATGCCTCATTCTGACTCATAAAGTAAAAAATTCCTAGGTCAACCACCATACATGTTAACTCCTTTCATTTTCCCTATAAAATTAGTTGCGCACAAATAAAATTATCAAATTTAAGGAAAGCTTAAACTATTATGCTTATTCCATTAGGCACTAATTTAGCCAAACTATTTGAAAATCTGATCGAAACAACATATCTTGTAAAATGTCCAATGTTCTATGACCAGTTGTTAGTTAGTTGTATTAGTGAGTTCACTAATTTCACAAAAACAAAATTTTTATCAAATTTAAAGAAAATTTAAACTTTTCTTTCAAAGTTTGACTTATTTCACCTCAAACTTTCTATGAAAACTTGCGTGCTAATAAACATAAATCACACAGTCATTGCATACAATACATATAAATACACTGAACATATACTTAAAAGAATTATTACGCTGCAAAATTAAATTTATTTGTGTTGGCATTTTGCCAAAAGTTGCAAGTTTGGAGTAGGAAGGATGGCGGTTCTTTTTGGTAGGATTAGTTTTGATGAGTGAAGGAAGTGTTTGGCCAGGTAGTAATTGAGGTAGTAATTTCAGGCTGCCTGAATTGGTCTATTTGACTATTGACAGGTCACAAAGGTGCACTCATTGAGGACAACTGCTCGGACAATATGGAAGCAGGAGGGTTTGTGATTTTTATACAACATTACAAGACATCTATTATCAGATACCCTTAGAAAGCATCACTGTGTCAATATAGCAATTAAAATATGTTTTTGATTTTACACGTTTCAGAGATGAGACACAAATGCAAGTTCCACCAGTCGAAACAACGGTGGCTGCAGTTGACGAGAAATTAGACGTTAAAACTGCACTACGAAGAGCTTTGAAATCAGCAATCATTATGGATGGAGTAGCTAAAGGTCTTCATGAAGCCGCCAAAGCTCTCGACAAGTATGAACTTTGAACTTTGAAACTTTTGAAGGCTTCAAACACTTATTAGTGCGTAGATAATAAGTCCCCTATTTGAACCATTAATTCTGAGCTGTAATAAATTTGAAGAAAACTAAGGCGTAAACTGTCGATATTTGTTTTGGTATAACTAGATGCATTTTTTCAAAACTTTAGGCGTCAGGCATATTTTTGTGTACTGGCTGAGAATTGCGACGAGCCGATGTATACCAAACTAGTGGAAGCACTATGCAATGAACATCAGATACCTCTGGTTAAAATTAAGGATAAAAAACAATTGGGAGAATGGATTGGTTTGTGCAAATACGATAAAGAGGGGAAAGCTCGAAAGGTTAATATTTGACGTATATGTTAATAGCCATGCTGCAATAATTTCATTGAGCTTAATTGTATCACATTTATGAAATCATTAAGAAGAAATCAATCTTGTAAAGCATTTCATGATACTCCTTCTGGCTTCTGAAAAATGTGTAGTTCTAATCGTTTAAACGCAAAGCGTTAGCTTCTGGTAGTATAAGTCGTGGACATTAGCACTGTAGTATTCGAAAATGTATTTCGGCATGTTTAAAGCATTCAAATCACTGATTGAGGTTGTATCGAATTTCTTTCTGTTACTTTATGAGATTGTTTGCATTAAGTATAAAGTAAAAGTAAGTATAAAGATAATTTATATTTCAGGTAGTAGGATGTTCATGCGTAGTTGTGCGTGATTATGGCCAAGATGATGCAGCGCGAGCATTTCTTCAGGAATACTTTGACAGTCAAAAGAAGGGCTAATGCGTACATTTTGTTTCTTGTTTATGTTGTACGGATGTTTTTGTTGATTTAATAAAGCTTGAAAAATGTGTTCGTTTTACACAAAAGAAGTTTTTCTGCTAATAATTTTATTGAACTCTATAAATGAATTATAATTTTCATGAAGAAATGATGCCAGTGATTTGTATGATAAACAATACTGTGGCTTTCGTAGATAGGATTCTTAGTAAAATGAAATGGAAAGTATGGTTTTATTAGCATTCATCGTACTGCTGTTAATAACAAGGGATGGCACCGTTGTGGAGGCTGATGATCTTTCTGGAGAGGCGAGGATATATTTTGCACGATATAAAGCTTGAATGTCGGTAGAGAGTTTGTGTTGGTGCAGAACGCGCAGCTGGGGTTAAGCTTAAAATTATCGTACTTCTAGTTCTCAATAAGGAGAGTTTTTTGAAAGACTGGCATTAAAAAAAGTGTCTGGAACATTGATATTTTGCAGATGATCAAATCAGATGAGTCTTCATCTGTTGCAATAAAAGAAGTTTCATATGGAGCTGAAGAATATACAAATGACCCATCATTGGAAATTGCTTGGGCTGTTGAGGTTGTTTATTTTGGTTGCTTTTATGAATAATTAAAGATTCCAAGCATTTTCTATTGTTTTTGTTTTTTCTAACAAAACATATTACACTTTTATTAATAATGCTTTATTAGTAGTCATAAATATGATCCTTTACAGGCTGCTGAAAGAGCAAATATTCATATGAGCCTGCTGCTTACTTGCAACACAAAAGAATTGATGCTGCATAAAAAATTCAATATCATTTATGATAAATTTCGAGAAATTTTCCCACAGATGAATGTTGAAAAGGTAAGCCTTAATTCTGACTGCATGAATAAATAAAGTGGTGTATTGTACTGGATATCTTTTAGTATTTAATGCATAATTAAATTAAATTATATATTTATTTTTAGGTAGCAGAAACGGAATTGAAGGGTGAAAATAAACAGCAATGGTTTACATTTTGCGAATATTTTAAAGAAGAAGTAGAAGATTATAATCTTGCTACAATCATGAGGATACGGGCTGACGGTGTTTATAGCGAATCAAATACAATTATTGTTCCTAAGGTAATAGATTAGGTTTCATTTTTTATCTGATAGTTATACTAGAGGAACGGTCAAGGCTATTAAAAGACAACATATGTATGAAAGTCTGGCATAAGCCAGCAAGGCGTCATTGTATTAGTTAGATCAGTTATAATTTACGAGGCATTTCTTTTTTCCTTTTTTTCCATGCTGTTCTTTTTTCAAAAAAACATGATTGTGGTTAATGTGCAATTTTGCTAGCAGATAAAAAGCTTCCGCTTAACTGAAGTTTATTTTTCTCAAGCTTGATTTTGTATTTTTAAATTTCATATTTTTTTTCAGATAATTTTCCTGGCTATAGAGATTGCGCGAAACAAGGAGGGTTTGAATGAAAGCTGTAAGGAAAGTTTCAAAATGGAACATGAAAAAATTAAATGTGAAGGAGGAAATATTTGTTAGAAGTTGTTGAATGTTGCTTTGTTTTATTGTTCACCTTCAATACATGAATTGTTGCTTTATGTTTCGTACTTGTTATACAAATTTATGAAAGAGAGAGTGTCTGAAAAAAGAATTGAAAATAGTTTTTAAATAATTTTTTTTTTTTATTGCACTTGTAACTTTCAGTTCTTTATCCTTACAGTAGTCTCTGAACGAACCCTTCTAATTAACACTAGAAAGCTTCGTTCCAAATTATTTATTCGTTAGATGTGAGTAATTATATACTGAAAACTTTTGATAAACGGTAATGTAATTCAAGCTTCATAAATAATGGAATTAATTTTCCATAATTGTAGTCAAGGAGAAGGAACTTAGAAAGAACTACTTGTAAGAAAAGCAAAAATGAGTGAAGTAAATGTAAACAAAACACAGAAACTTACGTTTTTTGATAAGAATAAGAACTTTGTAAGTTTAATATTTGCTTTTTTGTTATGTGTTTGTTCTACTTGATTATATGTTGGTATTTTCGTTCTTTCCAGTATAATACAAATGTTTGTTTTTTTATTCAGTTTATAAAGATTTCACTGCAATTGGCTATTATTATTTCTCTAGTGAAGTGCTTAACAAATAATATCGAAATTCATTTAGAAGAGGATTTTTTGAATATCATAATCATGCTAATCTAATTTGCAATCGACCTCATGCAATTTGAAATAGTGATGCTTGGTACTGATGTAAGCATTTGAGTTTTAGAAATATTGCGATGGCTAAAACTGCCGTAGATGATAGAGGATTGTAGTAAGTAATCGAAATTAACTGCTGGATTGGAAAGTAGAAGTTCTCGGACAGTTTAATAGGAGATTATGATTGTTACCACGTCAAGGTTCTGGACAAGATTTCTGTTGAAATCATTTCAGGATAACTATGTCCGGCTTTACTTTCGGCACACAGGGAACTACTGCCTCGGCAGCGCCTGTTGCAGGCAGCTTATTCGGCGCAGTCTCCAAGCCACTGTTTAGCACTTCAACGGCCACAGTACAAACTGCAAGTATGTATTTATTGTTCAGCTCAATCGCATCTAAAAGCCCCAGTTCAAAATGGGTTTAGAGTCTGAGGATCCTCGTAAGATTTAGATCTCTAAAATTTCCTTTTGATTCATATTTGCTTGGTAATTTTTTTTAGGTACCGGTCTTTTTGGAGCCCCTGCATCTATAGCTACAGCCCCTACAATGCCAGCAGGTAAAGTTTGAAGACATTTGATCGATTAAATTGAAACGATTAATTTTGAATTTGCTTGATTTACAGAACTATTGTTTCAGGTGGTTTTATGGGAACTGCTGAAGTGGCTACAACTTCAGCTGTTTGCGGACCTGTCGGAAATACATCAATAACAACAACAACAACAACACCAGCTTTATTTGGTGCCACAACCGTTACCGGAAGTCTTTTTGGAAAGCCAGCAACAAGTATGTTGTTATTTTATACTTTAAGTATTAAATTCCATTCTTCATTCTGAGTAATAAGTTGTAACAGACCGGGGAAGTGAAATTTCCTTTTTATTGTTTTGTCATTCAGGTTTGTTCAGCACTCCGGGAACTGTCACAACTACTTTAGCCGGTGGACTTTTTGGCGCAAGTGGAGCACCGACGACTATAACTGGATTAGGATTGGGAGGGACGGGTAAGCTTGCGGCTACCGGTTCTATATCCAGTAATTTGGGTGTTGCTGGTGCTGCGGCATCTGGAAGTCCATTGGAAACTGAAGTACAACAACTAGTTATGGATCTCTTTAATCTCTTGCGGTAACCTAACCTACATTATTATTTGATTTTGAAATTCTTTTCATCTTTAAATAACTTTCATTGTCATTTGATTTCAAGTTATTTTGCTCTTAAACTGCGATATTTTAGAGATCAAATTAAGAAGAACCACGAATTAAGCGTCGAATTTGCGATGAATAGCTCAGAGTCATGTTTGAACTTGGATGAAAAAATAGAAGAATTGACTGGAACCCGCGTGAAGAACGCTGACATTATACTTAAAGCAAAAGATAAAGCAGAGGGTGACTTCTTGTTTAATGTTCAGGTTTTATAAATTTATTACTTGGCAGAAATAATACCATTAGGAGTTGCAGGTTATCCATAACTGCTTGGGCTCATAATCCAAGATCAAGATTTTGCTAACAAGTTGGCACAATAGACAAAAACGATCTGATATGTGGAAGTTGTAGCCTTGAATTAAGCTTATTCAACAACTTTATATGAGACGTCAAGAGACCATTCTAAATGAGAATTTTAGATTTACTTGAAAAAATGCAGCGAGACTTACGAGCAGCAGAACAGGTGCGTCGGCGACAGAAAGAAATTTCAAAGAATCCACACTTTGGCCGAAAACAAGCATTCTCTTATTTATTGACAGTTTGTAATGAACATGAAAATACTATGCAAGAATTTTGGAAAACATTGCAATTACTGCAGGAAAGAATTGATTCGAAGTTAAATAAAGTTAGTTCAACTTCAGCTTACAGTTTCTAGAATCTGAAATTATACAATATGATAAAATTATTTATGAAAAATGGTTTTTGATAAAAACCAATCCTGAAAGTTATTGCTTAATATTCTGCCTAGTTTTTGTTTCGTTGTTAAAAATATTATAATTTCTCTAGAAAGATATAACGACAAAGAAGGATCTGCAGAAACATTTCGAGCATTATGATCAAACATTCAAAGCTATTTGCTGTGATGTATATCGATGTAAAACACAAATTGAGGTTTTTTTTTTTTTTTATTTTAATCTTAATTACATATTCTGTCATCACAGTTCATCATTAAATATTTATTAATATTTAATATTGTATTTTTCTAATTTAAGATTTCTTCTTGTTTTTAATGTCGTTTTCAATTTTTGCAGGACCTCAAGGATGCATTTTTGGAATATCAAAAGCGTACCGTTCCATATACACCTAATCCATTTGAACGGCAGAAATCGAAGCATACTGAAAAGTCATTTGCGGAACGAAGATTCACGGGTGAAAATTATTTTAATTTCAGTTTCGTGTCATGAAAATCTAAGCGTTAGAAGACTGTCTAAATTCTATTTTGGACGATCATTATATACTAGAATAGATTCTCTTCTTGTGCTCTCTACTTATTATTTCGGAAAACTTTCTCCTTAACTTTTTTGCGTTCACGCAGTAGCGCTCATCTTATGAGGAAGCTTTTGCTTAACTATATATATTGAATTTAATTATTTTATTATTAAAGGCGCAGACGCATTTCCTTCACAAATAACAATGATGAAAATTGGTGAACTGGCAAAGCCTTCAACGACACAACAAACAAGTAAGTTCTTTCTTTTTTTTGTCTTTCTTTTAATGCTTGACTCCTTTTTTGATCGTTTTACAAATCTTAATCTTAGAATGCGGACTATAGTAAATCGAAAATTTTGATGTTGTAGCAGGATTAAGTGCATTTGGTACATCGGGTTCATTATTTGGTTCGAAAAATTTTGGTGGTCCTGCATTCTCTTTCAATCCGTCAGCTACAAATACAACTGCACCATTATTCAAACCTTTCTCCACTACTACTTCAGCTTCGGCTCCTCTTTTCGGTATGAAATATTTTTAGTTTTCAGTTATTTATTGATTTAGCTTTATGTAGAGCTAGCCAGGAATAATGTTATCAAGCTATCAATTTTCGGTACTGGTATCTTTTCGAAAGAAAAAAAAGAGAATTAAGAAAAGTATAGTGAGCCAGACGTAGTCAGCAGAGGTGCCAAATGTTGTCAGTAGTAATTTAGTAACAAATTTGTTGTTTTTTTGTTTTTATCTATTTTTCGTGCACTTTTCTATCCTAGACAATCTTGCTGCATCCACTTGGAGTATCTGAGAAATTTTTTTTGTTTTTCAAGTCGGAGAATCTTTTGTTAACATCGGCCATTTTAGGAAAGCTAGTTTCTTTTAAAGAATAATGTTTACAGCATCGAATAATATTGTACTTCCCCATATTGTTTTCAGGTTCCTTAGCGACACAGGTAACAGAACCAGCACTTGCACCAGCAACAACATCATCTTTCAGTTTCGGAAATACATTGAACTCATCAGTTAGCGGCACATTATTCGGTGGAAGCACAAGCAAACCCTTCGATAAATAATTTAGACATTTCGTTGAAGTTTTGAAATTCCTTTACAAGCTTCTTATGATTTAAACGATACCAGCTCACTTGAAGCTCACTGCTGATTTCCATATGCTAGATACGAGTATCCTTTTCGTTTTGGATAATTAAAAATAGTGAATGTACAGGTTTCCAATTATCATGCAGAATGCAGGGAAGAAAAAAAGGTTGTATCGGTGCAGAAAACTTTTTTATTCTATTATTTTTGGATTTTTTTTTTTGTGAAAGATATCAGTTTTGATTGTGGACGCATGAAAAATCCACATATTTTACTTCAGGAGCAGTTACTTGTCGCAGTTATATCGCACATTATTATCTCTCACTTTTACTGCTATGCATATTTTACTGCCATGTTTTTCCTCCAAAATTGATATGTTTCAATTAATCTCTTATTCATATATTGTTTGATGCTTTCTGAGTTTAAAATACAATCACTCACTTTGAAAAAAACCACATTAATTTCCAGAAAACATAACCACCATAAGGATAATATCGGGATTTCCTGCATGTCCCATACCAAATACCAGTTTTAAAAAGATCTCGTGTTTTTCACAAATATCAATTTTAGAAATTCCCATAACTCTTATGGAAAAAAATAATAGTGACAGTGATTTCCAACAATAGTTTAAAATTTTTCAGCTTAAGCTAAACATTATTTCCGACTGTTAGGATTCCTGTATCACTTTATTAGGATTCATTTATAGCAGCCTATGAGAGATTGGTAACCTATTAAACGCTTTGCTAGGGGTTGCGTAAATTGATTATCCTTGAGAAGTATATTATTTTGTGCAACGATTCCCATAAATTAAATAGAGGAATCAATTAATATTACGAATATGAACATGAAATAAAATTAAAAAGAGTATACGCCGGTATAGCTGCAATTATTTTAGTCCACTCTTGTAGTTAGAAATACTTATCTCTTCTGTCATTCTTTATGAGAATTTAAGCTGCCATATTTCTCAAACTTACATTGAACAAATACAAAAAGAATTTTTTTGCTTGGGATTCTCTTTCTTTTACATCAGCTCGAGTTTTTTATTAACGTCCACGTCAAATTTTTTTCCTCCTTTCCATTGTTAGATAGTTTGTCAAACTCCATTATAAGATAAAATGAATACATGCTCCTCGGGAATATAAATTAATGCAAACAGCAAGTTTGGTGCTTTAATAAATTGTTCTAACTGATTCCATTTAAGAATCCTTTGACTCCACTTCTCGTAGCTTGCTTATGCATACATTTCAAGATACCTTGTCGTTTGAATGCTTTCTATTTAAAATTCAGTGCTTTTGGAAGAATTTACTTCGATTCTTGCATTTCCGAAAACACTTAAAAAAATGATGCGCTCAAAAGTTGGTTACCCGCAGATAACTGATTCACAAAACGATAATAGAGTATTCAACAAAATATCATGAAAGTATCAGAATAAATGCAGAAGTAAGTCTATTCAAACAGTAATCCAACAAAGATCTCCTGGAAGTAAATAAAAAGATCTAATACAATACTACGGATAATATTCCTTGGGATATTCTTTGTACAGTTATAAGTTTAAATATATGTATGATTAAAACAAAGGAAAAGAAATGAAAAATGGACAAGACAAGAAATCTTCAAGTATATTTAAAAAGTATCGTTCGAAAACATCCTGGATACTATCACATTTACATAGATCAATGGGAACATGTTAGATGAAAGCTATTTTCAGTCCAGTACGTACTCATCATTTACTACTGTCTATTTATTTTAGTATTAATTTTGGTTCACATTCATCGCGACAGCATGACAGTTACTTGAATGTTGCCTGCGCAATCGGTATGACAACGCGGAAAATTGAGGAACTGATGAAAGTACTGAAGAAGGAAACCTCAAAATGGACATTTTCTCTGTCCAATGATTCTAAAGGTACTTATTCCTAATATTACAGTTACGTAACACATAATTTCTCTATAATTCCTCGATTCCTTGATCATAGTTTTGCAAATCTTACCGTTCAACTCCGTAAACTATGATTATTTTTATAAAGCAGCTGGCAACTTCTCGTATCATAAGATCTCTAAGATAGTATAATAAAAAGATAATAAATTTTAAAAAATAAAAAGGTAGAATTAATGTTCAGACGATGGAATCACGATTAGACAGGAATAAGCTCAAAATAATTGTCCTTGTGCTTTTTTGTCATATAATATCCCTAAACTTTATAGAAAGTATGCTCATATTTTCGAATTTAATACTTACGATTTCATAGATTTTCATAATCAGATTATCAGTTATTTTTTTCATTCAAAATACTTATACTAAGCAATACAACTCAAAAATGATTATTTTTCAGGTAACAGTTTAGCACCAACAAGTAAGACTCTTTGTGTCACACTTTTGTCATCCATAGATGATGTGCAAACAACTGAAAGCTGCGCATATATTTATTGTTCACGTTTGTAGTTTATTTCTTTGATGCATTAATTTTCGCATTCGATTCTTTTATTTCATTCTACATTTGTTGATTTCTTTCGCTATTTTTATGAGATATTTTCCATAAGATATTAAAAAGTACGTGGAAATAGTCAAGATGAAAATAATTCTTGAAATAAGCATTCGCTTTCATCATTTTCAAATATTTTTCGTGCAAATATATTTCCTAAAAATATCGCCAGAACTTGCAGATTGCTTGCATGTCCCTTTCCGAAAATTTCTACTGTACGTATTAGATGATACATCACTTGAATAAAAGCTAAAAAAAAAAGCGTTCTTTTTCGAATGTGTAACTATCCCTAATCAAAAATTTAGTTATGCTGTTTAGTAATCACCTACAGCAGCTTTTTCAATGTTTCATTTAAATAGTTGGAAGTAATCTGAGAATTTGGATTAAATTAGCTACTACTATTTGCTACAATAATATGTGGAAAAATATGGGGAAGGGAGGCGGAGAGAAATGGGGGAGTAGGGAGATACAGATGAATCGTTACTCGAGATAAAAAATATAAGATGATATGCCACTTTGTTTGCAATTCAGTAACCTGGAAGCAAAAAAAGAACATTTTATAACAAAATGTATTGCTGGAACCATAATATATGCAGCAAAATTTTGTAAAACTTTTCGTAGAAATACAAATCATTGATTAAAACACAGATGACTGGGATGAAGTTAAACGTTATATTAAAAACTAATAGTGAAATGCAACGTGAAAACGATATGAAAATGTTGATCAAAGTAATGAAAGAAAACCAGGCTAACATATATCACATTACCAATCGGTGCGTATTTTCCCAAACTCCTTTTACCGATGATACTGTAATGGTAGCACGATCCAAAAAAGATTGACACACCATGAGAAAAAGCGAAACAGTAACCATGGAAAACATGCCTTATTAGCAAGAAATAACGCTACTGAATGTATCAGGTGATAACGATTTACTAGTTTCCAAAGTGAGTACACGTCGCTCATCTGCATTTATATCTTCACGTAAAGCATGATTTCATATGTGCTAAGCGAAATTGCTAGATAACCCGATAAATCTGCCAGGCGTACCATATGTGATTCATTTATAAGACCTACAAAATCAGAACTATAACACATAAAACAATAAAATACTTTTTAAGGTAAACTGAATTTGCAAAGACCTGGACATTTTATCTAGAATAAGTGAATGACAAGAAAAAATTCGAAAACTATAAATTGCCAGGAAAGAGTATTTGCTACCAAGTTACGGGAAGAGCATTTGCTGCCAAGTTTATAATAGCTTATAGAAGTAGTAGCTTATAGAAGCTTATAGTACTTATAGTATATACTATCAGCACCGAAGACTGTGATTATCAATATCACTAGTTACCACTGGTGCAGTGAATTTTGTAGACGCAATTGTACGACTGCCTTTTGGTGGACATACTGTATCCAGGAGGTTCATCACATAATTCATCAATACTATCGCTTGATTCAGTTCAGAACAAAAAAACAGAGAAACAGAGAAATAAAAAATTGAATTCTATAAATAACGAATTTTCAGGCTCAATAATTATCCGAATCGGCGAGAATTCATGAATGTAGCACAGGTGATGATAGCTAAAAGATTTTTGTTATCTATTTGTACAAATACAATGTGATAATTAAAACAATTTTGTCGCAATTCTTTTTACTTGGATCATGAAGATGGATTTGCATCCTTATTTGAACATTCGATAAGGGGAAGCGAACTTCGGCGTTTTCGTATCGGTTATGATAAGATCAAAATCCGATGCAAAAGTATTCTATTAAAAAAAAACCTTTTCTATTAAAAGCCAATACATAAATTACAGGAATAATGTAAACAACTCCCGCAATATAAACTAGAGAATAAATAAAATGGAGAGTTGATCAGATATTGGGTTTTTCATTTTTCACCTTTCCTTTGCGATTAGTTCTTTCGGATTTTTTCAAAATTGTTTTTGCAAGACCTGCAAACCAACCCAATGGTTGATCTTAGTGTGGTAATTAGCAGTGCTATCTCTGCTGACCAACAACAAAGCATGGAATTCAACGTGAAGCTCAACTCCTGAAACTTTCTCGACAACTTGTCTTATAAGTCCCGTGATGTTCTCATTTTGTCAGAAAAGATCATCAATCTTTATTTCTTATACATTCACATCTGTCATAATTTCACTTTAAAGTTTACTTCATGAATTCAA
>JARVGP010000266.1:7812-63491 GCA_029876185.1 Mansonella ozzardi | reverse complement strand
TTTTTTTTTTTTTTTTTTTTTTTTTTTTTTTTTTTTTTTTTTTTTTTTAAACCATGCCAATAGATCAGGCACATTTTGCGTTAGGTTAAACGTTAATGAAACAATATTCTTTTACTTAGTTGAGTACTTATTAGGATTTTTTTCCACAAACACCTTCAAGTATTGGGAATCGTCATGTGCAGTAATAGTAGTATTAATATTAGAATGTTCAAAAAGGCATTTATCGTAATCTTGAAATTACATTTCTTTCAGTGATAAATGCTAATTTGATCTATTTGAGTAAGAATCAACATCCTTCTTCAGAATTTGAAACTTACTATATAAAATTTGTTGCAGAAATTGACATTTTATTTGCTCTATCTAGGCGAGCTGCATTATGTCAAAGTTACATTACACTTTCCCTATTATCAGATTATCAGATTGAGATGAATATTGTCATTTTGTTTTACCATATATTACTTTCTTTTTTAAAGGGATTTTCGCAAACTTTCATTGTCATTATTGGAACATTGCTACAATCATGACGATGCACAAACTCTTCAGCTGCTCACTTATGAATTAACTAATTGGGGAAATGAAACATGTCTGTCTCTTGCCGTAATGGTCAATAGCAAACAATTCTTGTCTCATCCATGGTAAAAGTTTGAAACTTTTCTTCTTCTTTCAAAACTTTACTGTTGTAAAATGAAAACGTTATTTATGACAATTGGAAAATAAATTAAAAGAAGATGCTTTCAGTGTTTTGAAGCATGTAATCAATAGATAATTTTTTTGTATTTCTCACTAACTTCTCTGATATCTTTTAGTTGTCAGATCCTATTGGCTGATTTATGGCATGGTGGTTTAAGGATACGCAGGTAGCAAATTTGTCCTTTTTGTTCTTTTTTGCTTTTTTAATTTTAATTTTCTCTTTTTTCTTAAGGAATTTTAAAACTTTTTTGAACAGTTAGCATATATTTGATAACATTTTATGGTTAAGCACTAAAAAGATTTTTTTTTTCGCCTAACTTACTTTAATTAATTGCTATAGAGTTTGATCGAGGATTTTTAGTCATTCCAATCTGAAAGTATTATTTGGTTTATTCTGCCCGCTGACCATTTTTTTGCTGGAATTCAAGTCACGCGAAGAACTGTTGTTACAACCACAAACAGCTGCAGAGCATGAAAATGATCTCAATTATAGCTCCAGTTCTAGTTCTAGTTCCGGGACTGATTCATCATCAGATTCGGATTTCAGTTCGGATGATGACCTTCAAGATGTATGAATTTTAAATTATGCGGCAAGAGTGAGTATCGTCTGAGAAATCTCAAAAGATTTTTCCACAAACATATGAATGAATGAATAATTTTACGTTTACCTGTTTTTTATAATTTCGTTCCCGAAATGCTTGGAAAACCGTTTTTTGAGATATTTTTTTTTTTGATAAAAATTTGAGTTTTTGAGTTTTTTGAGAAAACAATTTGTCATTGTTTACTTTTTGTTTTCAGAATGAGCAAGATGGAGAAAAGCGAAAAAATTCAATGGAAAGCACTACGTCAATAAATTTTACTGGGGTAATTTCTGGTGATATTTTGAGAAAATACGTAACAAAATTTGTTTAACAAATGGTGAATTTTGATCTGAAGGTAATCGTTAATAATGATGATATTAGGGATTTTTTGGTGAAGGATAGTATAAGCCGTTAATGTGAAATGCGAAGTTGTTAGGTTGTTATGCTGAAAAAAAGAATGAAAATGTATTAGAATGTTGAGAGAAGAATTGTTATTTTAGAAAAGTTTAAATAGTTTTTCTCATTTATTTAAAATGTTTCAGAATAAACGAAAACGTGCTCGAGCTCATATCAAAGATGGTAGCTGTGTGTCAAATAGTGCGAATGTAACATCACAGCATGAAATTATTGATATTGTAGATGTCAACGCATTAGCTCTTACTTATGGTGCGGGAAATTTATTTAAGCTATTGATTTATTCTCAGTGATTTTTATGTCAGTGATTAATTGGAAGAAAGGATAGAACCAGTTAGATGGTGTTTTTTCAAATAGACATATCTGAAGAGATATTTATAATAAATGATTATGCAGTTTTACTATTACCATTTACCATTTATTTTTCATTTTTTATTAAAATATAATACCGTAATTGACATTAAAAAAAATTAATGTTACTTACATTAAAAAAGAATCTTATTTCATAGAAGGCCGTTCTTTTTATCTATAGCTTTAAGTTCGTGAAGGATTGTTTGATTAACTGATTAATCAGAATATTAAGTAACCGTCCAGGTAACAGAATGCGCTGAATTTTTTTGTGACAGTATCTATATGAAATGCTATATGTGCTTTTATAGATATGAAGAGAAAAACATTCATTTTTCGAGATATATGGGTATTTTTTTAGCAAGGTGTACCGTAAAATTTAAGACTTTTTATAGCGTGTTATTTTTCTTGGAGCGGGAGTCAGCATGATTAATGCGTTTGATTTAGGCTAACTTTAATCTAGACTGATTGAATTTTTTCTCTCTAAATGAGGAAAAATTACTGCTTGTTGAAGCTGTTAGTTATTAGCTTATTTGCTATTGACATTGAATTTATTTAATTAAAAAAGATTTTTCAAATATTTTATAATTTTATACAACATGTGCAATATATTGTATTTTGTTATTTATCGTTTCTCTGATTTTCATTCTCCAAATTTTAGTTTCGACGTGTAATTTCTGCTATTGAAAGCATTGCTTGGATTCATTTCAGGAGCTGTACAAAGTCCTTCTAGAAGTCATGGCCGGAGCGCTTCGATAGCATCAATCCATAGTCGAATCAGCCAACAACAACAAGGTGGAATTACACCACGTAAAACTCCGCCGAAGCAACTTTCCATGAGTAAAAATAATTTTTTGCTTGCCCATTACTTTTTAGTTATCCTAATTTGCAGTTATCCTAAAAATTGTTATCCTAATTTTTTCATCATTTCATATTATCCTTTTTTTTAAATGAATTGAAGCTTCCTTTAGATACAAGAAATTTTTATCATTGCTTTGTATTATTTAATGCCACTTCTCAGTATTTGCCATTATTAAAACTAACTACGCATTTGTTCGAAATACTGGTTAATTTTCCGGAATTTTTCAGTCTAAAATTTTTTGATGCTCTCTTGAAGTTTAAGATTGCTGATTTAAAATATTTAAATGAGAACGTACACAAATACTTCTTCATTGTGTAGCAATTATTTTGAATAATTAATTAAATTTTTTTCTCCATATTCATAAATAAGTTACATACATTATAGGGGCAAATTATTTTAAATTTTAGAAGAACGTATCATTCATCGAGAAACTTGTACATCGCTAGCGAATTGTGTTTGTGGGATAATGAAAGGCAAAAATTTGCAACGTAAATTTGATACATCCGATCATGGGAATAAGTCTGCACCTCCATCACTGTCCAGAATGGTTACAATAGCCGGGCAAACCATCCCTCACATGGTTAATCTTTAAACATTTTTTATTTTCTTTTTTTCAGATTTTTTAGGTTATACTTCAAATTGTAACTGCTATTATTAAAATTACTTCGTAATCCTATCATTTACTTATATATTTGGATAATTTTATGAGCAGTTATTGGTATTAAATAATCACAAATTATTTTAAAATACAAAATTTATTTCAGTTTGGTAAGTATTAATTTATCATCAGAGTTGATTCAGGTGAAAAATGATGCATAGTTCAGTATGTAAAATTTCCCATTTTTATGCTGTATAGTAGTTTTAAAAGTTCTAGAGTAAGTAGCAAACAGCCTTATTCATATGAGAGAAAAGGTGAGAAAGAAAGCTTAAAAATTGAAAAGTAAAACGATAATGTTATTATTAAATGATATTATGCTCAATGAATACTAACATTTTTAAAACTGATAATTTAAAGAATTAAAATTTGTTGCTGTAAAATTTAGTTCAAAGTAATTAATTGGAAGATATAAGATGGTTAAATTTCAGAGGCCTATCAAATTTCGTCGAAAACTGTATGAATTTTATGTAGCACCGATTACAACATTTTGGGCATGGGCGATTACCTTTTGTGTATTCTTGTGTTGCTTTGCTTATACGTTATTAGTTAGCACATTGGTCAGGCCAACATGGGTGGAATGGCTTGTTTTTGCATATGTTGTTGTATTTGGTTTAGAATATTTGCGTAAGGTTAGTTTTAGTTCAAAGCAAATTATTCATAATTTTCATTTATTAATGATTTCAAATTTCATAAAATTTTGAATTATTTTATAACCAAGTTCTTATACTTTGGATATTCAGAACATAAGTGTTTTATATGTTATATCGTTACTTTTATTTAGCTTTGTTTTTTTGAAAATTTAAATGGATTGGAATGACATCTCAAGGTACAGAAGTTTCATGGATTCTATTTGATATACTTACTGATTAAATGACCAGATAATAATGAGATTTCTTTTTTACTTGCCTTTATATTACCAAGAATTTTATTGGATAAATTCTGGCATTATTGAACCATTATTGCTTATTTATCAAAAATGAAAGGTTTCGGTGATAGTTGCATTTCAGTTTGTTATGTCAGAACCAGAATCGCTAGCTCAAAAAGCAAAGTATTTTTTCGATAATACTTGGACTTTGTTAACAACTTTAGCTATTATAACTTATTTAATTGGTTTTGGATTACGACTAGATGCAAAGCATATATCAGTAAGGTTAGCACTCATTGAAAATTTAATCAGTGAATTTCTCTTTAGTTTATTAGATTTTATTAGATGGTTTCCACATCTTTTTTTCATGCCGTATATTTAGAGCGATTGGAAGAGTAGTATTGGCATGTAATTCAATGCTTTGGTCCATTAAATTGTTGGATTTCATAAGTGTGCATCCTCGTATGGGACCTTATATCACTATGGCTGGGAAAATGGTAAATTTTGAGACTGATGTTTTATTTAGAATGTCTTTTTTTCGACTTTCGTACAATTTTTTGCTTAATTTTTTATTTTATTTTGCTCATTGAAATCTTTTCATAATGTTGAAAATTTTATTGTTTATACAGAATTTTGAGCCAATATATAGCATATTTTGGACTAAGTTTTGTGATTTTTTAAATTTATAGATTCAAAATATGCTGTATATCATCGTACTGTTATTTGTTTCAATGTTAGCATTCGGTTTGGCTCGACAATCAATTACTTATCCCAATGAGAGCTGGCATTGGCTTCTTATACGCAATATCTTTTATAAGCCATATTTTATGCTTTATGGAGAAGTATATGCTGGCGAAATTGATACATGTGGAGATGGAGGTTTTTTCTAAATATGATCGGAATTTCATTAAAATTTTTAAATCGTACAATTCTTTATAACGAGATTGCTTGTTCTTTTGATAATTGTTCCAGTGAGCGAGAATTTGAGTATTAAAGTTAAAGTTGTTATTAAAAAATTGTTCATATTTTCAGCTTGGGACACACATATTGAGAGAGGTGTTGCCATCAATGATCTATATAATGGAACAAGTTTTGGTTGGTATTTGAAATGATAGAAAATTATTGTTATTGATCCAATTTTTTGTACTTCGTAAATGGTTATTGTTTTAGATAAAAAATGTCCGGTTGGTTATTGGGTACCACCAATACTGATGACAGGTTTCCTACTCATTGCTAATATCTTGTTGATGAGCATGCTTTTAGCAATTTTCAAGTTTGTCCATTTTATCTTATCTGATTTTTTTTTTTGGTTTTTTTTTTTCACAAAAATAACGCTTTAAATATATTTTATTAGATTAAGTAATGATATAAAATTGAATTGTTTTTTTTTTTTTTTAATCGCTTTACTCAGTAAAAAATGTAAATTCTTTCTTGCAGCAATATTTTTGAAAAAACGGACCGCGTTTCGAAGGAAATTTGGCTTTTTCAACGTTATCGACAAGTAATGGAGTATGAGAGTACACCTTTCCTTCCCCCTCCACTCACACCTCTCTATTATTTGTGGATGATTTTCAAATACATTAAGATCAAAAGGTGACATATTTTAAAATAATTTCATTTAATTCTTTTCTAATAAAAAACGATAATATTTGAGGGTTTATTATCGTTTTATGACAAGGATTTTATATGTTTATTCAAATAGTATCATTAAGTTATTTATGCGAAAATCTTATTATTTAAGAAATATTTGTTAGTCATTATCAATAAAACTAAGATTGTAGATTTTTTTTTTTTTTGGACGACAAGAATTTGTTATAGAAAATCATTAACTTTAGAAAATTCGTTGCACCATGTCGAATGGTTTGTTATTTCAGAAATTGCACGGCCAATTCAAAAGTTGCAACAAAGAGGAATTCAAAGCTTTTTGATTTTGCCTTAAGTAAGTTTCTAAGGCTGTGCAGTGATTCGAAAGCTTATGATAAGGTTATATACATGAGTAACATTTCTTCTCTGTCAATCATCCAATAAAATTATGTAATGTTTGAAATTGATGTATATAAAATATGAAGATACGAGAATACTAAGTTGCCACTTTCATCTTTGAAAAATTCTCCCTCAAAAAAACTTGTAAAATATCTTATTTGACTTATAAAATATCACACTAAATTCCAGCTTATTTCCTTCCGTTTCGAAGTTTGTTAAAATCATTTCCGACAAAGAAAAAATTTGTCTGCTCTTATTTTGTAACTATCATGAGTTTTTTCTCGATTATTCCAGTATGATAAATTTGATTTGTTTTAACAATTTATAGAGCTGTTTTTGAATGCTGATCAAGTGGAAAAAATACATGATTTTGAAGAAGAATGTATGGGAGATTTAGCTCGTGAAAAGGATTATGAAAAGAGTACATCCACTGAAGAAAGAATTCATCGAACTGCTGATAGGTTAGTATTATCATTTTTCTATCTTATTAATCATTGATATCACTAAATTCGTTGTTTTTTTTCTTATTAATGATTAGAATTATTTATATTAGAGATCTCTGAAACAAACTTTCCTAAGGCAACTTATATTCTGCTAAACTTATGTAATCGTTAGGATACAAATTTATTACCCCACAGTTTTCTTTTTTGTTTTTTCCCGAAAAAATAACTAAGACTAAAAAGTCAAATCATGAATTTATAATACTATATATATAACTATTGTGATCTAATTCTAAGATGAATTTTTACAATGTTTATTTTAAAATTATTAATTAGTTTGAAAACAAAGATTTTTATTACTCATTGCCTATCCTGTCAATAAATCATTAATTTTATGAGTTGAAGGTTTCGTTTCTTTTTTTTTTTTTTTTGGTGGGAATTACTATATGCTTACTATGCTTTTATATCACTGGTCAATGTCCTATTAAATAATAATCGTGTTATTTCTGGAAAGATTACTTTTGCGTGTATCCTATGAAATTAGCTGAAATTTGTTTTGTTTTTTGTTTCTTTTCTCGTTCAGTTCTTAAATTTTAATGCAGATTTTTGTAACAGAACTAAATCATGTTGTATAATGATGGAATTTACAAAAAAAAAAAGAAACGGCAATAGTTTGTAATGTTTGAAATTAATACTAATATACATTTCTTAAAAATTTTGCAATTTTTTTTTTTATTTTTACGAAATTTAACTTCTCAAATCGGCTTTTTAAAGATAATTCATGCTATCGTTATTGTCATTTTTTTCAGAACTGATCTTATACTTGTTCGACTGAATGACCTTGCAAGTAAGGAGTCAGTCCTCAAAACAACGATACGTGATCTGGATCGTCGTTTGGAGATCATAGAAAATAGACAGGTTTGTTTGTATTTTGTAATAGATTTCAATTTCGAAAATTTTCAGTAGCTCTATTGAGGATTGGATATAACATTGCTTAAAATAGATAATCCGGTAGTTAGGTCTACGGTTTTATTGCAATCTTAGAATTACACAAAGATTATTACCTCTAAACATGCCTACATATAATTCGTATTTCAAAACTAATATTTTTCTATCATTTCTATATCTGATATTGAAGGGATTAATTTGATTGTAAATAAAATAAATTGAAAATTTGTATTTGAATTTTTCATTATTAAAAGGAGTAAAAGTTTTCAATAATTTTTAGCATGAAATGCTTGATTATATGCATCAAATAGCCAATGCTGCACCATATCTCTTCCCAAAACTATCGCAAGTGGACAGCAGTGCTTTCCATGTATCATCATTTCAACCCAGCTTATGTTCGGATGAATGTAGTCAAATGAATTCATCTGGTGCTGTGGATTTAGCGAATCTCTCAAAAATTGACTACTTATCAAGAAAGGAAAGAGTAAGTTTTTTTCTCATATTATTTTATTAAATTGATCGGTATTTCTTGCAGGCTAGAAATTTTCGATATATTACAATTAATTAGAAATTTGATTAAGAATGACATTTTTGTGAAGATTTTTTTTTCTCTCTATTTCTAAAATTTAGAATGATTGTAAGAACTGTGAAATCACAGTTGTAGAGATGTTTAACTAATGAATTGTTTAAATTTTAAAATAAGAATATAATCTACTACTATTTACTATATTTTATTATAAAATTCTTATTATAAAAAAGCTACTGTATCTTATTATAAAATTCATTTCAGCTGAAAACTGAATCCTTGGGAAATTGTTACGGAAATTCAGGAAAGGGCGAAGATAACAACTTTACTAGTCATGGTATGACTTCGAATTATTGTTAATCTTATAATATTTTATCATTTTCGTCATTAGCACTCTTTTATTGTTTGTTACGATCATCATCTTTATCACTACTGCGCTACAGTTGAATCTACAGCATTTAATTGTTACTCTTGCAAGTGAAAATAATCAGAGATGAGTTTGATGAGATGAGTGTAATTATGAGAATGAAAAGATAATTCTCTTCCTTTTTCTCATTCTTTCCAATATTTTGATAATTATGAGCAATTTTTTATAAATATTTAAGCAAAGAAATGAATAAATTTTCTAGTTCTTCTACCTGGTTCAAGAAAAAGACGTGCGCGTACAACAACGGTAACGAGTTGTGTTGAAGTTCATGCTGATTCGCAGACGTGTGCTGAAAGGTATGCTAAAGATAAATTTTTCTATTAGAAAAGAATCTGTAGATAATATATATCCCCCGTGTATTCTACTGACATAGCTATATATATATATATATATATATATTATTAGAATATTGCTTTTTAATTATGAGTGAATATTATTATACTGATAAATGGAGGGTGATTGTTTAAATCCATATGAAATTTGCTAAAGAAATTTGTAATTTATAGTATCGGTTCCGGTAATTTTGGAAGTCTTTTATCACTGAATCCAGCTGTGTTGAATCGTGGAAACGATTGTTCTTTATTAAGGAATCACAGTATACGGTAGGTGATTTCTTATCATTTTCTGCGCAGTATTTAGGCAGTAAGTGATTAGCGCAATATTGACGTGTTCTCTTACCAAATTCTAAGTTATATAATATTCTTCCTCAATTACTAACATTCTTGAACTGCTCATTGCATCTAATATATTCTTTACTGAAAATCGTACTTTTAGTAAATTATTAAATTGCTTGAACATCTTTGAAGAAATAGATCAATTTGTTAATGTTTTAATAGATTTTGAGAAAAAGTTTCGACCTTCCTGAATAGTTGAAATCTCAAATTGTTCCATTTTTTCTTTCTTTTTTTAGTGTAACAGATGCTGTAAGGCGTGCAAGGCGGCATGAAGAATATACATCAATAACTGATGCGATTAATTTGAATGGATCTTCGCAGCCTGATAAAGTCATTTTCTTTTTTTTAGTATTATCTTATAAACATATGGACTTTCAATATGAATAACTCTTGTTTGAGATTTTGTTTCCTGTTAAATTTGAAATAACATTCCAAAGTGTTTTAAATGAATATCATTAGTAGTTTAACTTGTGATCTATGTAAAATTTTATTTTTAATTTCATTAAATCATGGCATGATTTTTTTTTTTTATAGCCTGGGTGTAAAGTATTTTACTGGCATATTGATAATGTTAAACAAAATAGTTATTATTGAAATAATAGACTTATTTTTTCTTTTTTTCCCACTTTTTAATTTTTTTCAGAGTCTTTTTTGCGATAGTGATCTTTCCGAAGCAAGTAATGGTCACCATGTGGTGAATGATGATCTGGTTGATGATGATAACGTGGAACCACCATACAGCGGAACAGTTACGCCAACAACAACCTTACGAAGAGCAAAAGAAAGTTATTTGCGTCAACAAAATGATATTTTTAAGGAATATGAGGAAGTGCGAAATTTTTCTTCATTAAATTATATTCCATGAATTCATACTCAAATATTTTGAAAATTTACAAATTAGATTCTTTTTTAGAAATGGGTGTTTTATATACATTAGTTTCCTTGCTCATTCTTTACTGATTATTTTGTCATTCACCATGAATACGATAATAACTTTACAACTTATTGAAAATTAGCACTACTTATGTTCCTGTTTAACATAAAATGTTTGTGTATAACATTTCATTTACAGCAAGTTATGGTTACTGATGCTGGTGAAGCAGCTCCAGTCAATGGAAGTGATGCTGGAGACGAAATACCAAGTGGTCTTAGTGATTTGGGAGAGGAATCGAGGACTGTTCTGGATGATGAAGAACTTCAAGATTCCGGCAGGGTATTTACTTTCTTTTTGTGAGATATTTTAGAAAAAGTCATCATCTTTCGCAATGCATCATTTGATGTGCTATTTGATAATTGATGATCGATATGCTGTTTTGATTAGAAAACAAAATTTTTGGATTTAATGATTTTTTATTATTGTAGGAATATATTGAATTTTGCGCTGAACGGCATTCAGAAGATGAATCGATGTCTTCTTGTGGTGCCACATTATCGGAGAAGTTCATTTCTAAAACGGAAACACAATCGGTACAGCCGATTGTAGAATCTGTTGTTTTGCCTTCTGATGTGGTAAAAAATTGATAAATTTCATCGAGTTTGAAACTTTGCTCAAGAAAGTCTTGAAAGAAACTAGTCATTGAACGTGAATTTTGTATTAAAAAGTTTCGAAATTACAATTCTTCGAAAAATTGTGAAATTTTGAAATTACAATCTAATACTTATTTCAGAATAAAAGATATTTTATAGCAAATTTGAAAGATATTTCGAAATTTTGAATATTTTAGTTATGTTGAATGTTTCAATGTATTTTCATCTTTATCTTTTTTTTCTTCATTTCTTATCATTTTTATATTACTGTTTCATATCATTGTTAAAAATTGATGCATTATTATTATATTTGCTGTTAATTTGTTCCTCATTTTTTCCCCAATCTTTCCTCATTATTATATACATTTGTTTCAGTGAATGAAAGCAATACATTCCCTTATTTAATCATGTCTTTAGATGAAAATGAAATTGGTGGAAACTTTTTTTTGATAAAGCGAAATCATGGTCAGATTGTTAATGTATGTAATTGTTTAATATATATGAGCATAGAAATATCGAGATTTAAATTGTATCCAAGAAAGAGGCATTTATTTTTGCCCATACCGTATCTTTTTTAAAATTAAAGAATAAAAATTAATGATGCAAGGTGGGATGATTTTTTTCTTTGCGTACGCTATCGTACTCATATATTTCTATCATTTTATATCTATATTGTTTTTTTCTTTTTTTTTTAACATTCTTTCTGACTATATTATTTGTTACTTTGTAATACTTTTTGTTACTTTTTCCCTACAAATGAAATATCAAAAATTTTACGAAAGAAATCGTTGAAATGGAAAAGTTCTGACTGAAAAAAAAAAAGGAAAATGTTGCATTGTATGTAAAAGATAAATGAATATATGACTACAAATTTCTTTTGAAATATTCTGACAATTATAGACTGTCTTCATTTTTGTTTTCTTTCTCTTCTTTCCTTTTATAATAAATTTTTTTGAATCTCTGAATACTGCTATAATTAGGCGTATCGACTTTTTCCACTCTTTTTTGGTTTCTATCTTATCATTCTCGTCTCATTCCTTTCTTTTTATTCATATTTTATATAAAAACAATATTCTTTTTTTCTTTTTTTTTACCACTCATCTTAATTATTGAATAGAATGAGAAATTTTGAAATAAAATTTCAATTTTTACTATTTCTTTATTATGGTAAGAAAAATTGGAAGAATCCGAACAATAATAATAATGACAATGAATGATGAATGAATGAGTAAAGAGATGTAACATCATTAGGAGATGAAAATTTATTTTTGCGAAATTATTACTATAAGCAAAACGAAAATAAATTTGATGTTTTTCAAATGGTTATATTGAACTACATGTTAGATTACTGTAATATGATGATTCTTATCATAAATAAAGATGAATCAGATCACACCAGAAGCAAAGAATCAATCAGATCATTATCATCTTTCAAACACAAATAACTTATTAATACTAAGAATGTGCGATATGATAAAATTATATTACAGTAATGCAAATATGAAAGAAGTCATTGTTACAGTAAATAAGTAAGATACAATTACAGTAAACAAGTAAGGTACACAATATCATGTGGTGTGCAATGCGGTATATGACAAGATTATATCGATGCAATACAGTAAAATATAATTCGATCACATCACAGTACACGATATAATATATAATTATACTGTATGATGTTCAATAATAGTATGGTATAATTACCACAACAGACAATATAATATGATAACAAAAAAAAATCCATTTCGTTTCTTCCTAATCAATCAATCAATCAACGGTTAAACTTAAGCATTGATTCTCAAGTATTTAGTTAAAATAACGAAGAAAGGAAGGAAAATTTTGTAAATGTTAAAATAACTATATTAAGGAAACTAAAACTTTTGTTAATATTTATTCCACAAAAAAAATGGAAAAAAAAAAACTGTTTATTGTTATTAAATAATTTAAATTATTTTTTCAAAACAAAACACTAGTTATCATTAAAACTTTCGCAATTGAATATTTTTTATGAATTTTAACTTTTCAAATTTTAAAAAATGAAAATTTCATTCCAAAAAATTTCAATTTATTCATGAAAATGTATAGCGGAAATTTCCCATAGCAATCTATTACTGCAGATGATTGATCGGTTAAAAAGATCTTTCTCGGTGCTTTGTGAAGAAAGTTCAATCCCGCATCAGATTTGCATAGCATTATTGCCTATGAAGAGAACTCATGCACCACTCATATCGGCCGTGCTGAAAAGTTAATAACCTCTTAACCATTTCCGAGGCAAATAATAATTGGAGCATGTCCATGCCTTTATGACCATTTGACCGCTTGGATGCAAATTTCCTTGAATTTTACTCACTAATGTACAATTCAGCGCAGTGTTCGAGAAATATTTCTGTTTTTGAAATTAGAAATAACATTTCGAATCTTTTCCACTTTATGCTCTCATGAAAAATCAGATAGGTCGAAAATTCATTCATTCAGAACAATCATATCAATACATAGCATAGAAAAAGTAAACAAATTGAAAGCAAACAATTCAGGAATAAATTTTCCATGAAAACAAGAAAACTGCGCGATTATCAGTTCGTTTTAGATTTTCCATTGCATATTTAATCACCTAATAGAGTAACAAACGAGAGAGAAAAAAAAAAGTGAATGATTGAGACTAGAGACGAAAGTTTTAAAGACATCAAAATTTTTTACAATTATTTATGTGATAGTAAATCACACATAACATATCACTACTATTCCCAGGCCATGAAAGCATATATCATGAATACTTCAATTCCAGCAATCGTCATCTTACGTTGCTTCCAGTGCTACTCTTTCATGTCTCTCTTCTAAAATTAATTGCCATTATCAAGAGAGCAAACAATGAGAAACAGTACTAATGATATGGAAGAAAATAATTTTATCAATTAGCCAAAACTATAGCAATATCATAGCGATGGTGAAGTCATACTTCCTATATCATTGCACACTAACCTAAATCATCTTCAGCTTCGTTATTATACCCGTTATAAAAGCTGAAACATATGACAAAATGGCAATCAACAAAAAATTAACATGATCAACTTCGCCAATCAAAAATTTTTAATTTATATTCAAATAGTTTAAAATTTAAGATAAAATGGAGTCGAAATTTCCTTTGACCGCATTCATGGTCAATTACACCTAGCCAGTAACCTTTTTGCACTCCAAAACATTTTAAACAGATTTCAAGAGATATATATTGGAATATATTGCATCAGGATATGCTGTATGCTGCAATGTGCTGTACTAATTGTTTTTTATTATCTGGAAATTTTTCCTGATAATAAAGAAACTTACTCTTTTTATCAGATGTTTTCGCAGGAAATGGCTCTGATGAGACTTCTGGTAAATCAAGCTCGCCTTCCTTTTCTATTAATTCCGCAAATTCCTTTTCTACTTCTTCCAAATCATCTCGGTCTAGCTTACCACTGAGCATGTTTGATATTTCCTGTAGAAAGCATTACTAAGTATTTGAACATGTATTCGTAACTTAGTGTCTAACTTTAATTTAATTACTACCAAACATAAAAAAAAAAGGTATTCTTTAACACAAACGGATTCCAACTTACTTCTTGAAATTCGGCTGCCTCCTTTGTCTCATCCATAATTCGTTCGATATCATCAACTGAAATCATCTGGAAGAAAGCATCTGTTTTACAAATGAATCATCATTCAGCAAAAGTGAAAACAACTACTGAATTTAAGCAGGACTAAAACTCAGCTTAGGTAAAACAGAAATACTGCAATTAACCAATCAATAATGACATAAATTATTTGTTTTCAAAACTTCGACTTCTAACATTTAAATTTCTAGGCATTTCAAAAAAATCGACAGCCACGGGTCCTTCCTGCATAAGATATTCCACGAGTAAATATGAATTTATATACAATTTGAGGATTTCTGCAAAATCATTTTAAACAATTCCCGGTAATCTTAACAATTTAACATGAAAATAAATTCAAACAGTATTAAGTGATTTAATTACCTGATTCATCCACTTTAATATTTCATTACCATGCCTCAATTGTTCCATCACCTTCTGCTCAATAACAACAAATTCCAAATCATTTACCTTTAAGAACGTTTCGATTTCATAGACAATTAAGAGATTACTGTAAATCCACTTAAATCTGATATAAACTAGTTGAACTTCGATTTATCTTACAACAGCAAAACTGCAAAATATTGACAAATAGTTCAAAATATTTTAAAAAAAAATACCATTCTTTCGATTTGATCCAACTGTTGCAACGTCCTTTCAGTCACTGATTCTTGATATCTCTTCCTCTTTAAAATTAGTAAGGCCCGACTGAAAGTAAACTAGTGATTTTTCAACAAGTAAATCAGAAATAGAAGCGACCATCAGTTAATTTTGAGAATGAGATGCCTCATACGTGGTGATAGCAGAATATATGCCAGTGAACAGTAGTAAAATAGAACTGAAGTCAGTTCAACAGAACAGGCAAATTTGATATATTTTAAATGTATTTATATTTTTAAGCCTTTCCATACGAATGAAGTATATGGTGAATGAGCTGAATAAAGGAACAAAAAGAGAAAATTTTAGTTGTGTATAAGCAGAGTAATTGGAGAATAGTTTAAAAATTAGAAAAAAAAACACCAAAAAGATAAAAAACTTACTCTTTTTTATTGGCTTTTATCAATTGTTTCGCCAGTTCTTTCTCGCGTTCCATTTGCTTTTCATTTCTTTTTATATATTGTTTCATTTTGTCGCGTTGATTTTTTAACTGCTAAAATTATATTCCTGATTCAAAAAAGAGTAAAATAAAAAAAAAAAAAACCAAGCATCCCAATTATTTATTTCTTTCGCTACTCATTTGAAGGTCTTGAAGCGAGACATTTACCCTTATAGTTAACGAACTGCTATCATTTCAGGGAACTGATAAGACTAAAGCAGCAAATACTATATCCATTCTGCATTACGATAATGTCTTGTTTAATTTCTCCAACTCCGCAAAATCCATCAAATGAGGTGAAAGAAAAAAGTAAGAACTAAAGTTAGAAGTACAAATTGTTGCTCTCCCTATAAAATAGATTTCACAAAAAAATAGGACGCTTATCAAAAAGATTTGAGTTCCAGAAAACAAGAATTACAGTCGGAAATGAAACTACTCAAAAAGTTGAGATTTCTGGAGCATTTTCGTAAAGCTCACTTAAATGTTTAAACAGTGAATTCTACAGAAAAAAAATGCACCAACGAATTTCTATTTCAAATTTCGCAAAAAAAGAAATTACATTAAATAAGGATATGAGCTTAAATATTTTCATACTTAAAATGAATAAGTAATTATATAACATCTAATTTTCATTAATAAACGAACAAAAACCTTAAACAACGAAAAATGTTAACCAAAATAGCTTGATCCTGTTGTGATATTGGCGGTAACGCTGGTCGTTGTTTACCAAATAAATTACCCATAATTATTTTTTAGCGATTTTTTGCGTATTTTTACAAGATTTCATATATATGATCTGAAATGGAAAAAAAAACATACACACGCAACTGAATATAAGCTAAAATAAAAGCGCTTTCTTTTCAAAAAAAAAAAATTGTAACGAAATTCTTCATTCTATTATTTATTTGATATTAAATTTCAAGTATTAATTAAAATAAATCAGTCTAAATTTAACATTTCTACTTTCTATAGTAATTTTAAAGTGAAAGTTAATTGATTATTCATAAGTTGAATCTACTAATGCAATAAATCTCTATCACTGTAAGCTTTATTGTTGTATAAAATCAATGTTTCCTATGTATATTTTAGCTTTAAAAAATCAAATCTCACCATCACATGTATATTTGAGTATTTATTTGTTGTTTTTGTTATTTATCATTTCCACCAATAAAAAGTATATTCTCCAAAGGTCATAGGGTCATTTCTGTTATGTCAAAATTATGCTATGAATCTCGCTCAATAATTTCAATTTATTTATAAAATGACAAAAAATAAATAAAAATGCGCACAAAAACAATTAATCGCGGGAATTTTGACATCTATTGGAGTTGTAGGCCGAAGTATAACATTTTACAAAATTCGAGCAGTATCTGTATGCTTGCATTTCTCGCCCTCGTTGAGTTGTGTAAAGGGAGGAATTCAGGTAGTTGTTCTGTATAATTATTTTGCATTAGAGATTTGGGTAATGCGGGGTGAATGAGCAGAAAATATTTGAAATGTTGATTTTGGGCAAAAATGAATTAATCATACAATAACAAGAAAAATTTCAATTTCATATAAAATAAAAGATAAACAAACAAAAACAATAACAAGTGTTCTGAACAAATCAATAAAATATTATTTTTACTTCTCACTATTAATATACTTCTGTGATAATATCTTCGAGTATTTCTGTTAACTTTCAGGAATCATTATTATGCAATTACTATGCAACTTTAATCAGATTATTCATGAAAGTAGCAACGAAATCTCTTCCTTTTTGATTTTTGATTTTTAACAATATTTTTCATCAAAGCAAACATTAATGTTAATATAATTCAAACAAATTTTCCAAAATAACAAATATTTAGGAATGAATATCAAATAGTGAAACTTTCACATCATCTGGATACGAAAAACTTTTTCTTTCCCTTTCTCTTGTTTTCTCATCTCTCATCGTCACTTGTCGATATTCTACTACTATCATCAGTCTTATTCCTGAAAGAATTAATTGGATGATCCATTTAATATTTGAGCACAACTTTTTTGCAAAGTTCATTACAATTTTCACAAATAGCAGTGGCTAATCGATGAATGGTTGAATAACGCCAAAAATGTAATTTTGTTTTTTAAAAGATACATTTCCAACATATAGTTGTACTTTTCACAACTGGGAATGCATCAAATACCGAAGCAGTTCTGGTAGCCAGCAATTACAGGAAAGAGCATCTATTTAAAAAGTCACTTTTAAATAACAGCGAGACAATTATAAATTCCCATAATTACATATTTTCGAGCTAATGCAAATTTTATTTTATTTCAGCCTTTCTCAAATGTTAAATATTTTTCCTGCTAAGGCAGTTGATTACCACTTATAATTTCTATAGATTTTTTCAGCAATGACAGTCAGGTCTATATAAATCAAGAAACGTAATAACTGATGCGTAGTGAAGTGGGATATGACGGATTCTTCGTATTCCGATTTTTCAGTTGTTACTGTTCCATCCTTGCAACAGTGCATTTCAGCTGATAATTTCGAATCTTTCGAAGTGATTGACTCAGCTAAAATTGAATTTTTTTTTAATCTGGCCAAAATTGCAAAAAAAAAAACGAACATGAATTATTAAACTAATATTTCCCATCCAATTTTATATTTCTACTTTTTTTGGTAACACAGCAGTTTTTATTATTTTTTATCGAAAGTAAAATATTGCCTGGTATCCTCATGCGACATGTTTAAGTATCAAATATTTCGACTATTGAATTTTGGATATTTCTTTATGATTTTTCTTGAAAGTGATAATGATAAAATCATCATTCAAACACTAAATAAACAACAGTTGTATTATATAATTTAAGTCAACCAAGCGCTAATACTGTTTCTCATTTAACTTTTAATTGCTACTACTTGTACGTTTAATCACTTCTAAGCGCTTTTGTTCCCGTTTTTCTATGCTAATTTATTAATTGTTTATTAGAAAAATTTTTTGTTAAAATTAGCGTTATCAATGTACTTGAAAGTGTGCGACAAAACTTTGTGATTTTCAGCGTGCCACTGATGTCAGTAAATGAGGATGATGCCGTCAATTCACCACTTCCGGTTCGGTCATTTTGTAACTCACTATCATCTTCCTGCAATTAGAAATTGGAATTTCGATTAAAATAAAAATTTCCCTTTGATCTGAAGAAAAATTTTTCAAAAATCAGAAAAATAAGCTTGATAGTTTACTCGAGGTTGAGGGAACTCATCGGTACATGTCGAGAATGTCCGCAAAGTTTTAGCTGGTGAAGAGCAAACAGTGGTACCACGAGAAATCGATGTGCTAAACTTTGTTGCGTTGGTATGCATCAGTGATTTCATTTCAGCTGCGCTCTTCATGAAAATCGAATGAACTGACGTTGTAACCCTAAATAAAATAGCTTTTAAATACGATTATTCAATGAACCAACACAGCGGTCCATTATGATTTATACACAACCTCCAGAACCATTCCAACGTTCATGTACCTCAACTGCAGTAGTAGCAATCAAATCACTGTTTTAATCAGTTCAGAAAGCAACCATAGTTTGCAAAATTATTGTCAACGACCAACGAAATATTTTTTCCTTAGCATTGTTTTTTTTTGGAAGATCCTTGTCAAAGTCATTATCTAAACCTAATAAAAAGTAGAAACTTGCACAATTTGGTTATTATCACTAATCGAATTTATTATTATTAGTTCAAACTGTTTTGAACGATTCTTTAACTGCTCGAAAAAAACAAATGCATACATGTGTTTTTCACAATCGAATCTACCAAGCATTAATGGTTCAACATCTTTCGGAAAGTGAAATAGATGTTCATCAGCTATAAAACCTTGCGGTTCATAATTCGAAGGAGTTCCTGGAAAAAGAGTGAGTCGGATTGCTTACAGATATTTCAGGATTATTCCTGCATCTTTGCATAATTGAGAGCAAGTTTTATTCAGAATTGAATAAATACATACTCGCTCTAGAAGTACAATATGCTCGTTAGACTACCGAACTGTCACAGCTATAGTTAAGTCTTCATTATGGCAAAATATCGCAATATGATATCATGAGAAATCAATTTATAGCGGTAAATGAAAATCAAATGTTACTTTCGTCATAGTAGGTGAGTTTAAAGATGGTGCAGACGTTATCTGGTAATGGATCCATAATTCTTCCATATGCCCGTACACGGCGAATTAAACGGAAAAACTGCTTGCGCGCTTGTATGATTCCTGTATATTTAACAGTACTGACCTTCTCACCTTTGGTACTGCAAAATGGATGAAATTTTTAAAATTTTTCCATTAAAATAAATGTGAAACCTGTGTGAAGTGATGCAAGGCATCTTAAATTATTGACAAGTTAATCTACAAAGGGTTCAAGCTAAAATTTCTAGTAAAACACCACTTCCCTTGTAAGGATCATTTCTGCTTCATTCGATTCATAAAAAAATGACATTCGGTGAACTTCCAAAGCTTCATATTCATCTTTCCTTTCACGATCAGCAACCATTATGATGAAATCACGTAACTAGAAATTCTAATAAAGATCTCGGTTTCATTTCCCAATTAGATTCATTTCAATCAATAAATCTCCACAATTTTTTGTACTTCTTAAATTTTAGTTTTATAGAAAATCTAACTAAAGTAAAGTAAAGCAAATAGCTAAACGATTTTCTGCGTCACTTATCTATTTCTTCTAAGAGGAAGGTGGAGAGGGAGATTGATGTTCGGCTATATTCTATAAGAAAAGCGTTAAACTGAAAATTCGAATTTTTAATTTTTAAATGGACTTTAGAGGTAGTGTTCAGGCTTTTGAATAAATACTGCTGAAAAATTTTATTTGAAATTTATTGATTTGTAATGTAAAAAACAATCAGACTAGTATTTCACTCAATACTACAGCATAATATTCATCATCCAAAAGAGAATGTCTTTTGTTGAGCAAAAAAAATCCCTAAGTTATAAAAAGAACTTAATAAAATTTGTTGAATTTAATGAAAAATCAAAAATTTACATATGCAAATTTAATTGCTTCCATAATGCCTTTAAGACTGTGAATAATATCTTCACCTTCAGCCTCCGCTTGAATAACATAAAACTTCCATTCTGAAAATTTTAGTCAACTCCGCAACATCAAGTTGATAACAAACATAATGTAGGATTGGCAAAATACACTTTACATAGATAAACAGCTTGTCTACTATCATTGAACTTCAACCTATCTACTTTTCGTCAATTGAAAAAAAAAGCATATTTTCCATCCTTGTTAAAAAAAAGGATTCTTCAGTGTGTTTTTTGATAATTGTTTGATAAAATCAATAGGCGGTACGGTACTTGTAAGACAATACATGTAAATTTTAGTATTATATATTCAAATGATTATCAGCATTGTGTTATTGCGTGCTATCATTATTCACAACCGTTTTAATATTTACTATCTGCATGTCTATCATCATTCATGTTCTTATCAACATTCATTAGTTATCACTATTTATATCGTCATACTTTCAGTTGATTCCAAACTCTATTAAAATCACAAACTCTTATTTCTTTAAGGATGGGAAGTGTACTTTGCCACGTGAACTGTAAAAAACTTTGACAAGTGTTCTTATGTTTTATATTAAAAATAAACTGAAAAAGAAAGTTGCATACTTTCAATCTGGCGTTTCTTGAAGCATTTCGCAGGAAGTAAACCTCTGCTATGAAGAATATGTGATGCAGTAATGAATACAACACGCTGTAGAAAAGATCGTGACTTCTCACCAATCGGTTCATCCGGAAATGTTGCTTCCCACTAAAATAAATTACTTATGCAGTTTTTGACGATATATTTCGAGAAATACCATAGCGATAATAGTTATATGGACATAAATCTCTTTTTAACTTCCTATTCGAATATTAATTGCCGCAATACAACAAACAATAATTCAATTGCTTTTTACGCTCATCGCTGGTAATTGTAATGATTGAAAAACAATAATTTACCTTAAAGCTTTTTCCCGAGGGTTTATTCTGTACCATCTCCATTTAATTGAACCAAAAATCCTGAAATATAAATACTAAAAAAGTCATCTGTCAAAATATAAATTTGAAAACATTTGACAGCATACAACTAATTCATTTACAAATTTTGATTTTAATTCCGGAAAACTTAATTCCTGATATATCAATTGGTCTTTTTTTTTTTTTACATTCCTATCTCTGAGTAATTTTTCCTTCCGCTAATTCATGATTTAAAAATCAGTGATATAATAATTTCTTTCACAACTTGATAATTAAAATAGGTCAATCGTTCAGAAGCTAATTATAGTGAATTACTGTTTAGACGTTTAATTCTAAATCGAATCAATATTGAGTCGAATTTAATTAGCTAATTAGAAAATCAGTTCATATTTACTTAAAATTAACTTAGTTTACTGAAAATTTGAAATTAAAATTTCAACTCTTAAAAATAGTTACAACTTTAATCAATTTTTAATTTCCAATTATAATACGCCAATTTTATGCAGCTTTTCACGCGCGTCAATCATATAATCGCCACCACATGTGTATATCCATTTACAACCATAAGGTTCTACAAGATTCTACAGTTCTACAACACGTAAATTCACGTAGCTATTCGTTCCCACGTATGCCAGTCATTTAATCCTCACCCATCATTACGTGTGCCTTTCAAATTACATCGATTCTAAGCCAATTTTGTTATGTATTTCGCAAGTTCTCGCCACAAATGTCATATTGCACGTAAATTCTCGTCATAAATGTCATATTGCACGATGCATTCCAAGAGTATTAAAGCAGCACGAATAAAATCAATATCACTGAACTGACGTAAATGACGTAAGTCATAAAAGCTAAACTGTTGATGTTATGTTAATAAATTGATAATGCCCTTTTATCAATATTTGAAATTTAAATTAAAATATTCTTGATGAAATGTCAGTGAAATCTTTGCATGTAATTAAAAACAAGCGAAATAATCCAAAAAAATTAAAATCAGAAATTAAAACTGCAATTAAAAATATCATGATTTCATTTCAAATCCCACAAACAATCTTGCCTTTCATTCTAGTTGTAAATTTTTCAAAATTTATTGTTTAAATTTTTTAACTATCATCCAATACAAAGGTTATAATTTTGTTTCAATTCATTAAATTTCATTAATCAAACTTCAGTTTCACAATTCCAAAATTAAATTCAGTAACTGCTTACCAAAACTAAACTTAAATACTTAAATGCTTACATAAATACGTGTAAAAATTAATTTTTGAAAACACTTTCGCGCTTAAATATGCGTCAAAATTAATTTTCGAAAATACTTTCGTTTTTTGTTTTGCCAAAATTAAACTTAAATACTTGAATGCGTGCCAAAATTAAGATTTTTGAAATGTAAAACAAAACTTAAATTCTATTTTGTTGAAGTGCAAGATAAATTAACAAAAAACCCGTAGCAATTTTATTTCCGTTCGATAAAAATCAAAAATTTTCTTTTTTTTTTTTGCTAAAACTGAAACATATGATTAGCTTTTTCCGAGTACGGAAGATTGTATTCCGGACCGGAAATTTTTGTTCATATCATTTTCAAGACAAATCCAAAGTTTATTAATAAGTTGACGCGTAATATGTTGTCCAATACTAATTCGCTCGGGTAAATAACCCATTTGATAGGCCTAAAAAAAATTATTGATAATTTTATTTTCAAATAGCACGTGAAATTTGAAATGAAATAATTTTTTTGTGATAATGAACTTTGTTAAATGGATTTTTCCCTTTAAAAAAAAAAAAATTCTTTCAATTATATATAATTAATTCAATTTTCAATCAACGATCGAAGCAATTTCTTCAAAAAAAAAAAAAAAAAAAAGAATAAAAAACTGATGAAAAATTTTATTAACAAAGACTTTTTTCTAAACCAAATGGACAAGGAGAAAGAGGGTGAGGGAGAAGAAACAAATAAAGAAAAAGCATAGTAGAAAAGTCTGTATTGTTAAAAAACTATTATGTAAAAATTGCAAAATTTTCAAATTTTACACTAATTAACCTGTTCAGCAATAACAATATTAATATATACATACTGCCAACGATTCATCACAGCACCTGGTCGTTGTTGTCGAATTTTTTCAATTAATTCCCAAAAATAAATTTATTTAATATTTTTTGACTTTTTTCTTTTTTTGAAGTATAATTTGAAATCGGAAATGAAATTAATTTTTACCTTAACATTTACAGTTTGTAAATTTTTCAGTTGATGTATGGCAAAGTCTAATGCAATTAGAACACCTGTACGACCACGGCCTGCATGACAATGTATCAGTGTTGTTGTATCATCACTTACCTATAATCGTATCATATTTCATTCGAAATTTCGGATTACATTTAATGCTACGGTAGTAATTGGAATTAGAATTAGAATTGTTAGCAATTAATGGGAAAACTAAAAAGAACAATCATTGTTCGTTGGACCACAAACTTTTCATTTTGAAAATTCATATTCTAATTTAATTATCTATATGTATTGTTTATAAGAGTTGCTTTATTTTTTTTCTCTTATTCTCAATATATTTTTTTCAATTTTATTAGAAATTGAATTAATTGAATTTAAATTAGGTTTCATTAAATCAATTTTGAGGCACTGTTAATGTTAGATTGCTATTTATTACTTAATTGATAAACGATAAATGGATTAATGGATTAATAGAATGCTTAGTAGTCTAATAATATTATCTGTTCAATGATGACAATAAAGAAAAGACGAATATATGTAACATTTTTACCATAAGCAACATCTGTAATAATGTATTGGCAGCTTTAGCCAAGGTATTTTGTCGTCCCCAAGGTAAAGGTAATCGTCCATCTGGCCATCGAAAATAGCATACATGAGTGAGTAATCGATTTCTTTGTGGATTAATCGAATCACAATATCGTATACGAAGTTGTGTTAATCGATAAACACATTCTTTACTATTATTTGCGCGAATTTTACAATCAGCCTAAAATATCTGTTTTATCACAATTCTCATTAATATTTAAAAAAAGGTAAGTTAATAAATTATACAGTTATAAAAAAAGGTAAGTTAATAAATTATACAGTTATAAAATTAGAGAAACTGCATTAATTATATTATTATGATTTAATAACATTATTATGATTTGATTATACTATTATGATTTAGTTATATTATTATGATTTAATTATAATATTAGGGAGATAGTTAACGAGGTGATTAACTATACATTTGTGAAACTGCATTCCAATATATACAAGTTTTTCTCTTTTTTTCCTTAGACTATAATTTTATTTCAAAAAGCTACAGACTTCATAGTACAGCAAAAAATTTATGGAATGAGAATTGAATTAAAATATTTCATTTGAGAATTATTCCATTCCCAAACAACATTAACTAGAAATTCCATTCCCAAACAACATTAACTAGAATTTGATTCATTGAACCTACCCACCATTAAAGTGCTACTAATGCAGGTAATTTGAAATGGCATAAAGTTGAGAGTTTCGCCACGAACAGTTGGCCAATATTGAATTGTCTCATGATTATCCTTATATATACCTGGATAAAGGCATTCCTCATGCGGGAAATTCAACGATATTATCGTTTTTACATTTTCCTAAATTTCGATTAATCTTCATAGATAAATTTAGTAAATTTTAATCATAAAAAAAAGAAATTTTTTTCTTCCCAATAACTATCATTTCATATTTATGGAAGCTCTAAAGAAATTGCTATTTATCTTGAATGAAAAGCCTATAAAGCATTATGATTTACTGCTCACAACTCATTACAGAATATTGTATATTAATGTATTAAATGCTTTAATTAGGCATATATCAGAATAATCAGTTTATCCTGATATATATCGGATAACTATTTTATGATTATCGAGATTTATATCTGCATTAAGTACATTACCATATGTATTCTGTATTGAAATGCATGTTACTACTGGATGGAAAATTTTAACTGCATTTCTCGACAAACTAATAGCACAATTATACTAATTCAATTAATGGAAAAAATAATGTAATAATATTGAAAAAATTTTTTTAGGGGAATCATTTAAAGTAAAATTAACAATTTTTTCTTTATTAATCATAATTTAAATAAAAAAAAACATTTAGTTAAGCAATTATTAAATCTAAATTGATTCATTCTACCTGCCAAATAAGCATCCAAAAATCATAAACTGTAATTAAATTTGGCCCTTTGCATGCAAGATATATTCGGCCATCATCACGTATGATGCGTTGTGCATACACCTGCAAAAATTATTGCCCAACAATTAGTTGACAATTTTCTACCAAATTGTCAAATTGTCGTCTAGAATAAATTTTTTTTCTTAAGTAATTTGTTTTAGTCAATTATTTAAATTAATTCTATTAGATTTGAAAAAATTCATCAATTAATTTTGGATGAAATTTTTTGTCAAAAAAAAGTTTTTCCACAGAAAATTATTTCTTGTCAAACATCTTTGTTCATGGTTATTTTATAATAATACATATATTTAAATATATGCAAAAATAAGATTTATAATTAAATCCCAATTTTTTTTAAGCTTCATTTTTATTTCATCAAAATGACAGACTGTGTCGTTATAATTAGAAATTAAAAACTAAAATAAACAATAATTTATAGATAATATATAATGTAATATTGTTAAGCGTGATTTTTCAGTTATTTTATTAATCAAATGAGAATGAGAGGAACTTGTAATTAATTAATTGCAAATTTGTTTTGGAAAACATTGATAAAGTTGGTAATAAAAAAGACAAAGCTATCGATTATTTGTTATTATACGATTTTTCTTAATATTTTCCTTGCCATATTTATAATAATTACTTCACTTATTAATTATTAAATTCAATCCTATCTAATTAATTAATTAATTACAATTAAATATATTTTAAAAAATCAATGAAAATTTTTTCATTAAAAAGAAGTACTCAATCAATTCAATAACATTATCATATCATACATTTAAAGTTCGTGATAAATTATCATTGAGCATTTGTTGAATGAATTCAAAAGAACCATGATAATTACTATGATGCCAATATTCATTGCTTTTCATTTGCAATATGTCAAATTCGTTGCATAATAATTCATATGCGTCAGATAGTGAAAAGTGTGTTAAGAACCAATGTCCAATCTGTTTATTTTAATCATTTTGAAATAAATTTAACAATTTTAACAAAAAGAAAAAAAAATGAAATTTAAAACAAATGCAATCATTGTTCTAATTATTATTATCAAATAATGCAATTTCTTTTTTTTTTTTCTACAAAATCAATATAAATTTAAAATGCAAAATAATTTGAATTGAGGAGTGTGTGTGTGCATTGAATTAAAGTATGTTGGATTGAATTCAAGCATGGAGCTGAATTGTATGTTCCAAGATGGTTCATACGGTTGAAAAATTACTATCGCTACTATTTATTGTCTCCTAACATCACTACACACGGTTATAGTGTCTTTTTCATGATATTGCGTTGTTATTTAGGTATTACTGTAAAAAATTTAACCTTCATATTTTTATGTGTAACTGAATTCATTTTTTGTTTCCTCAATTGATTTTTTGTTTCAGTTTCATTTTCAATCATATTTAACAATGATGATTTACTGAAAGAATAACAAAATGAAATTCTAAATTGAATTTGGAAAAAAAAAGTGAAAACATTGTTAAATCTGCCAATTTTGAAATATCGAAATTTTTTTTCTTTTTTGACAAACTTGGAAAAATATTAATAGCAAAAAAAACCTTTTCGATTTCATTTTCATCAATATTTTTATCGAATCAGGATTTGAAGCAACTGAAAGCAAATAAATTCCACCAACTCAGTTTGCTCTAGCAAAATGAGTGAAATTAATTCAAATTAAGCTTCACATTTCTTTCGCTATTTGCATCTATAAGATCGTTTCGTGCAAAATTTACATAATCATGAATTCCTTTTTTTTTTTTGATTATGAAGAATCGTATGAAAGATGATTGATTTGTGTCCATTACCTGTTATTAATTTCTATAAGAGATAATGATATGTTATTTCATATATTTTTGAAATATTTTCCAATAGTTTCCCATAGTTTGAAATATTCTTAAATTTTAACGATGCAATTCTAACGAATCCAATAATAATAACAGTTTCACGGAATTCCCACCAAACTTTCATTTAAGGGATCTGTTTAAAAATTCCAGTAAGAGACAAAATTATAGCATGACGTTTTAAATTACGTAAGAAATTTTACTAATTTCGGGAAAACAAATAGGAAAAAAAACTTTTATTTGTTGTTTCACGATGATATAAACCATAATATTTAATGTACAATAAAATTTTGTATATAAAATAGAGTTAATGAGCAAATTTGCAAAGATTGATTTTTAAAATGGAAGCTGTAAAAAAAAGTTCATTTGTTTTGGAATAGTTGAATCAGGATAAATTAGCCGTATAAAAAGATGTTTTCATGAAATATAAGTGAACAAATACAAGTCGGATTGGTCCAATGTTATCCGCAATTTTTTTAAAATAATTTTCCACTTAAAGCAAAACATCATGGTTATTTAATAGACTAATACTTGCTGTATACGTAAGTAATTAAATGAAACAATGGCTTGTTCTTGGAAGATTTGAGAAATCATCAAGAGCATACTCTATGCAACATAATCTAATGGCCGGTTAAAACCTCCTTTTCTGTTCATATACTGCCGATATCGTCGCGGTTTATTAATTGATACCATACCATTAATATTACCTGGCACCTGGAATTACCTATTTACATTAATTGATAAGTGGAAAAGAAGTTTTAAAGTTCTAGTTTCATTACTATCAATGTTATGTTTATGAAAAAACTGATGAACTATTACCAAAAAAGAGCATATACCTTCTTATTTTTAGTCGTATCAAAACCTCCAAAGCCCATCAACTTCAACATGTCCTTATCGAGTCCTTTCAGAGAATCAACACCAACTGGAAACATCAATGAGAGCAAAATAAAACGAAAATTCTCTCAAATGATTAGTAAAAAGTCACTGTTAGCTTAAACAATAAAAGCACCCGTCGTTTTAGGCAAACTGACAATTGAAACGTGCACCATTTTCCAGTTAATTGGCATCACATGTAATTTACAACGACATCAACATCAAGCGAATTCCTAATATGAATAACCGGATCGACCGTTTTCTTAATGATTATAAATCCTAAATAATCAGACGTTTGTTAAATACTTACCATCCTTCGGCTGCTTTTCTCTTTCTCGATCTCTAAAAAATAGGAATGGTGTAAATTAAAAGAAATACGAAAAGAACTTTTTAAAACTCCGTTTCAATTGAAACTGACGAGAAATGAAATGAAATGAACGAGAAAATTGCAATAATTCTTTCCATCTTAATAACTTAATATGACAAATAAATGCCTTTCCATTCTTTGCACGACAAACAAAAAATTACCAGCATTTTCAAGTTTGCACAATATAGTCAATTGAATTATGAAGGTCAAGCTACATTCAACTACAATATATTTCATTTTTTTAAACATAATTTACTAATAAAACCGAAAAACGATGAGGGATTTTAACAACTTTATAAAATTTTGGCAAAGTGACCTTCGTGATCTCTCTTCATTGTCATATCGCCGCCTTTCATCTAGTCGATCACGACTTCTACTGCGACTTCGTCTACGATCTAAAGGACTTCGTGATCGACGACGTTCCTTAAAGCAAACTATGATAATTTAAGTTTTTGATAGGACAATCTGCAATGCAACCACTGAAAATAACAAAATAAACTTAGAATTCATTATTTTTGAAAAAAACATCAATATGTTTTGTAATGAAATCATTAAAGAGCTATAAAAAAAAGTAATTAAATTTCAAAACATGTATACTGGGCTACGACGACGTGAGCGATCTTTATCAATAGCCCGTGTCCGGCCAGTAGAACGTGATCGTGATCTGCGTCGTCTCTCACGTTCCCTTTCTAGAAAAAAAAACCACAGTCTCATTGAAAATTATGCAAAATCAAAGACCCAAGATCAAAGTGCTATAAAACTATATTAAAGCAAAAATTATAATTGATCTTATCATCTCAATTAATAAACCAGTTTAATTTTAGCAATTTTAATTGAATAAATATTATGCTAATCATCGTTATTGTTTGTGCTGTTTGATAACAATATGATTATTCAAAATGAGAGCCTATTTAAATGGATTTCCCAGAACAAAAAAAAAATCAATCGTTGTGTTTAAATAAACTGAAACTAAACGTTCTATCAGAAGTGCATCGATGAAAACTGTCAATAGCTAATCAGTGGGAAATATTTGAATGCTTACCTCTGCTTCGACTTCGTTCTCGTACCATTTTCAGCTAATTGCCCAATGAATTTATTGCACTGTAATTGTAATTTTAATAGCTCAAATAATTAATTTATGACTGGAAAAAAAAAAAGTAAAAACACATCCCACGAAAGGTAACGTCAACGAATAACTTATTGCACACCTCGAGAAACTGCCGAAAATTTCAACGCAATAGGACAAAGAAATTGCACAAAGCGAATCTTTCTAGGATTTGTATCTTCTAATGGAGCTAAATTGGATGATGATCACGAATCATGATTACGATTACAATGATTTAGTGTGATAACGGAAGGATTGCGGTGAAAAGTGATATGATCAAGGAACAGTAAAGTTGTTAAAATAATAATAATCATAATCATGATTCGTTTTAATCGTAATCATGATTTTAATTACAATTGCGATTCGTAATTATGAGAGGTTACGCCAAAAAAGGAATCATGCTTTTATTTCGTTAAGATTATTTTGAGGAAAATAAATTCAATAGAAGGTTCAAAAATAATTTCACGGAAGTAACGTGAGTGAAACTTGTTTACGTGCACTTACTTATATATAGTCCACAATATAACTCTAAATTCACAACTGCGTGTTTTTCTTATAAGTTAAATTTGTTTTGCATTTGAATAAATTGCTTGTTTTTTTTTTTTTTTTTTTTTAAACAATATTAAAATTTTTTGAAATTAAAAGAAAAAAAATTGGGAATTTATTTAATTTTTTTTTTTTTTTTTAATTTTTATATAAATTTTTTTTTTATTTTTTTAAATTTTTTTTTTTTTTTTTTTTTTTTTTTTTTAAAGCATATTAAAAAGTTATAAAATTTCTAGGACTCAAAGTGGGAAATTGATGTGAACGATGTTTGCTGCATCAATTATATTCTGAAAAAAGACGGAAATTATTTGCAAGAAAGTAATGGGTTGCGTAACAAAGCGACGAAATACAGGAACAAATCGCCGCAATGTACGTTTACGTAAAAACTTTTTGTTTTCTAGGTTTTCGTTTTATGTTGCATAGATGCCGAATACATAGAATCAACAAAATAGAGCTACTTATCAGCTTATGAGATTACGAACATTTTTAGCAAAGCATCAATTAAACAAAATAGTTCAAGTTTCTAAGCAAAAGATTCATATATGCAAAATTTAAAGTGTATTATTGCCCACCGAAGTTCTACAGCAGTTAGCTGTTATATTTCTATATTGTTTACTTTACCATTTTGCAATTACAAATGCGTCAAGAAAACCGAGAAGATATTCACATCTTTTTTTTTTTATATTCGTGGTAAATAAAATTATAAAATATGAGTAATTGTAGAGTTTCTTTAATTAAAACTTTACAGTAGTTTTTTAATAAAATATAATAACTCTCTGTTATGTGCTAATTTGATTTGTGATCTGAATGAATAATGCTTCCGTTATAAATAGTAATTATATTCATTAATAGGTAAAGTCCAAAAATTTGATTTATTTTCTGAATTATAGAATTTTTTTAAATAGAAAAATTCAGGTTTCAAATGAATGTGAAATACCCGATGAAATAGATTTTGATGCAGCCTGGAAAGTTTATATGCTCAATAAATCTGCCTGCCTTCTTCATTATGTTCCCAATCCAAAGTGAGCCCAGCACTCATTTGCCATTTTCATTTGTTTTTTTTTCTTATTACAGCGACAATTATGGAAACTGTTTGTATAGTGAAATGATAAGTCATTATTTTTCATAAAATATTTGCAGAACCAAAAATTGTCGTAATAATCCGTATTGTATGGGTCGTTTGGGCTTGGAAAAGTGGGACAAATTATTAAGTTGTATCAAGAATGATAACAAAACAAACGCAGACTTGGATCGGCGTGATATCGCTAAGATACCATGTGGTTTGGTGAATCTCGGAAATTCATGTTATGTGAACAGCTTCCTGCAGGTTTATAGCGCTAATCGTTATTTGTGTAATGAAGTAAGAAATATGAAGCTATAATGAAAGTTCAGAGATTATTATCGAGATTTGCTCTTTGCAAGCAAATACATTTTTGTATTAAAAGTCCATGAATAGAAATTAAGATATTAGTTGTTCATAGAAATCTTTTCTTCAATTTATAGATATTTTTCAATGATCCTGTTTTTCGCAAATGCATTTATGACTGGCGGCCAGTGGCTAATTTTGTCAAACCAGAAGGCGAAAAAATAAATATTGAGGAGTTAATGCATTGTATACAAAAATTATTTATAACTTTGCAAATTACACCCTACGTAAGTTCTTAGATTTTATTCCTTGGTCAGATCTTGAAATTTAATTTGGAATTTTAAAAATTCGCATTAATCTTTGGGGAATATTTGTTAGCTTCAATTCGAAGTCTCGATCAAAATTTTTTTTAATAGATTAATCACAACTAAAGCTGTATCTCTTTTCTGTTATTATCTTTCTCCTCCTCTAATCACGTTTATCTAGTAATTATAGTGAAGAATTTCGTTTTTCAAGATAATTTTAGGAAGATACCAGCGCTGAAGGATTGGTTAAGTTGTTACAGTTAGATGGTAATCAACATGATGCCTTAGAATTCCAAATACTTTTCTTCGGCAAACTTGAAAAATTGCTCAGTTGTCACGTTAAATGGCATGGAGTGCGCGAAACTATTCTCAAAAGATTTCAGGTAAAATACATAAGTTTAAATAAAGCGCATAGATTTTCAGTATAATGAAAAATTTCATATTAATTTTCTGAAAGGTTTTTTTTTTTAAAGATTCAGAAAATTTGCAGGGAGTTATAACGCAGACGATTTCTTGCAAATGTGGACGTCGTAGTGTTACAGAGTTGCCGTTTAATCCGTTTTATTTGAGTATTGAAAAAGCTAGGTCATTATCCAAAGCACTGGAATATTATTTTCTTCCAGAAGAGTAAGTTCATCTTCCATAGTTTTAATTTTTCAAATTTAACCGTTAGGAATATCATATTATCCGGAATAGCTTTTTTTGCAGTAGTGGCGCAGGCGTTCACTAGATATTGTAGCTTTCAGTTTTTGTTGAAAAAGCTTAAAATATTATTTATTAATTTTAACGTTTAATGATGTGTCATCGAGAATGTGTTCTATTCATGTTCAGTGCTTGATACATAGCCGATTCTGCTTGGTTTCTCACCTTTCCTGACTTTTAGATTGTTCATCTTGCGCTTACAGTAATTAGCAATGTTTTCAGTAGAACATAGTTCAAAATAGATTTTTTGGGGTTGAAATTAGTTATTGCTAAAAAAAACTAATCGTTATTAAAAATAAGGAAACGGCTTCTTGATTAAAACTCAATGCTTTTTCAGATTGCCGGATTACAAATGTAGCGATTGCGGACAGACCGGTTCTGCACAAAGTCGTCTTGCGATTAAGGAACCTCCACCTGTGCTGACAATACAACTTAATCGATTTACATATGATGCGTAAGTTCAGCAACTGCTTTTTCATTCCTTTTTTTGGGCAGTTTTTCGAAAATCTAGAAATTTCGTCCATTTCCAACGATTTCAATAAAAATTTAAATTTTTTAAAATTACAGTGTGGGACACAAAAAGAAGATTCACTCACCGCTACAATATCCAAGAGTTTTACTGTTGGGTAATGTAAAGTATGACATTTGTGCTGTAATGATACATGAAGGTCCAAATGCTGATTGCGGGCATTATTACGATTTGATAAAGCATCCAGGCACTGGGCAGTGGTTCACTTATAATGATGAGGTAATGTTTTTTGCATTGTGATATGAAGTGATATCAAGGAGAACTGCTGAATTAATAATTTAAGTATATCACAGAGTAAATGAAGATACGAAATGGAAATGGGCATACGATCGACTATAGTTTTAGTTGTTTTTTTTATTTATTTATCGAAGCGAAATCTTAATCAAGAAATGCAAAAAGAAGTAGATAAAGATTATTTTTAGGTTGTAAAACCATCTGCTACTCCTGGTGTATCTGTCGAAAAAGAACGGACATCTAAAGTTACTGCTGATATGAAAGGGTGCTACGCTTTGGTTTATCGTCAAGAAAATGAAGAAAATTCAACTATTCCTGCTGTTCCGGAAGATTTATTAGGTGATATCGCAAGTAAGGTATGAGCAAAAACCTTAAGTTTATTGATTTTTTTGGCATAAGCTGGTTTTTTTAAAAGTGATTTCTGTCTATTTTCTTAACTATTTTTGAAATTATTCACATTATTGGCTACCTTTTCATATTGATTGATTTGAGACATTAGTAGGAGCAGTTACATATTTTATTGCATTATTGATGTTCTTTCAGAGTCCTAAAGAAATTTTTTCCTTTTTATCCGTAATGACTATTATGGATATTTATTAAATTAAGATAGTTCATGTTATATTTCGAAATTACAGCTGGAAGAAGAATTCATTGCTCAAACTAGTGCAACTACAGAAATGACTCTTAGACTCAAGAATATTGTCGAAGATTATCACAAACGTCTTACGAATACATTCGATAAATTGGAGGTCTTGTAAATTCACTCAAGACTTAGATTCAAAATTTTTTTTCTTATTTTCAAGCTTAGTGTCAGGATTAGAATTTGCCGGTGTTGGTTGGAAGATAGCATTAAGAAAATATGGAGGAAGAATGATTAGACGAAATAGAATGGAAAGAAATTATCGATATTGTCAGCTGATCTTTGGTGCTTTTGAGCGATTTTGGGCGGAAATATGATACAAGATTAAATTACAGGTAAAGAAAAGCGAAAAGATACTGAAAAATCCGGATGATATTGTATTTATACCTACTGCATTGTTCAGCACTGTTCTGTCATATGAATTCAATAAGATGGTGGAAAACAATGATGAGGTAAGGATTTCTTGCCTTTGTTCTGTTGCGAGCAAGTTTTCCCGAATAATTTTTCATGCCGAGTTAAAAATGATATTTGGCCAATACTTGTTAGATTATTAATATTAACCAAATGTTGAGTAACATTGTATGGTTAGACTACTTTCAGTATACTGTATATTTGTATTTCATTATATTTTTTGAATCCAGAGTAATGCTATTTTAGGTTTTTAAGAATGTTACAAATAGTACTCGAAGTGCTGCTGTTATCAAATCACTGAATTATAAAAATACGAATGAGGTTTGTTAATATTTTCAGGGATTAGAGTTTTGCAGTCATTTAAAACGCATACTCTCTCGGTTCTGATAACGACATCTTGTCAATTCCAGGGTTGACTAGTTTGGTATAGTTAAATAGCGGATGCATTTTATTCTTTTTATCCTGTGTTCTTTATCTGCTGAAGTAATTCTGCACCTTTTTAGAATGGATCTAAATTATCGTTCACTCTGTGTGTGCATAATCGTTTATCACTTGATAGTGTACGAAGTGGTGCAGTGAAAGCTGCAATGAAAAGTGCCGCAAGAAATTTTTTGACATCTTATGGTGTCCAATTTGTCGATTTGAAAACAGGGTTTGTATTTTGATCAGAATTTCAAAAAGATAAGGATCATTTTGAACTGCTATTTGGAAATTGTTTAAGATCAGATATTTGCTTGGAATGTGTGGAAGCACTGAAAGCACGGAACGAATTTGTTAAAAAAGTTCAACTTAAAGAAAGAATAGTAAAGCAGTTATTGCGAGAAAAATCAAAACGGTATAGTCGATTTTTTTTTTTTGAATTTATGCAATTCTTATTTTGTTACCAGATCTATGTAATTCTTATTTTCTTATCAGATCTATGAGTCTTAAATAGGTATATATGTTGTGTTTGATTTGCTAGCGCGAAAAAATTTGGCCGATTTTGGGTGAATGCGTATCTGATCATGATTATGGTATTAATGGATCATTATAGCATAAGGATAATTTTTATAGGCTGGAGAATGTAGGCCAAAATTTTTTCTCTGCAAATAATTTTTGATAAGAAACCAACTGTCCAAACATCTTTGTCATTTATCGCTACTAATTTGAATTATTTCTGATTTGAAAAGGCGAAAAAAGTACAGTTTATAGATATTATCATTCGGAAAATTGCTTTTGGATATCTGTACGTTGTTTATCACAGTATCGACAGTTGGCTTTACGTGCGCACGAACAGTCCACAAAATCATACACAGAAGTTACAGAATTGAATTATTTTTGGCCATGTAAACAATTCGGGAAGGTGAGATATTCGAGATCTGATTGAATTGCCTAATAAATTTATGAAACTTTTCGAAGCTGATGGAAAACATTACAGCAAGAATTAGAAAGCGATAGTAATCCCTCAACGTCCGCAGTTTCGCAAAAACTTTCACTGGAATCTGGATCTGGAAAAGCGGTTGACGAGTTTGGTTTGCCAGATGTAAGAAAATTTTCCGGTTTTTTGCATTTGTTACATATTAACATTGTGCTTTTTACTTAATGTTTCTTTTTATATTTAAACAGAGATGAATATGCGAATGAAATTGCAAAGAGTATTAACATGAAGCAAGTTACTGCTTAACAAATTTTTTTTGTTTTAGGATTTTGGCCCAGTGACTTTTTCTAATAATGGTGGTGAATGTTCAGAAATTGCAATTAATGGCACCTGTGACGAGGTATTTTGTTTGAATTTGGTAAAGAATCCCAGTTATAATTCTGATTGTATCGAATAATGATTTAGTTTAGCTTTAATGTTTCATCTGTTAGTTTAAATACAAAAAAAAAAAAACTTTGCAGTTACAGAAGTGTTATTTTTACTTAATCAAATTTTTTTAACAAATTTTTTTCTTATTTGGCAATAACTTCGATTAATTAATCTCTTCATTGGATTTTTAACTTTATTTTTTCCCAGGCGAATCCATCAACAACTAGTAGTGAATCAACACAAAATCCTTTTGTGGATGAGAAAGTTGGTAATCGAAAAAGGAAAACTTCGTACTGCAAGGATAAGGTAGAATCATTTTCTATCGTATGGAATATACTGTGAATTTGTGAATTTGTAATTCGAAATAGCTGAACGGGTGAATTTCTTAATGAAAATATTATGAATGCTGAGGGTTGTGAGATTTTTTCTGGATCGTATCGTTTTTTGGTAAAGACATGTATACTACTGTTACACATTGAACAGTATGAAATTTTTTCTTTCAATCAATCAACGAATAAGCGGCATTTTTAAAGACTTTAGATATAAGAGAAAAACAGAATGTGGAACAAATTATCTTCTTTGTATTCACTTCTGCAGTAATAATTGCATCTTTTTGCTCATAATTATTCCAGGTCAGTGTTACGGCAAAATGTACTGATAATTATCAGATTTCTGTAGTGGATGATTTGGAGTCTTCAAAAAAACAAAAAAGTAGGCAACTGAATATTTAATTTAATTAATATAGATATTCTTACATTTTATCCTTTATCTTTCGGTTTTAGACTCTTGAAAACTGAATTATCCTTATTTTATATGGGGTCTCAAAATGCATGTATGATTACCAAAATAATTTTTGTTACAATCAAAGGAAAAATCGATCCTAATTTTTTCGCAGTTGATTCTTTAATATAGCTGGCGTCTTGTACTTATAAACAATAAAATCAACAAAACTAATTTTTTCAATAGTGTTTGATGATGATGCTTGCTCAACAACACGACAGACAAGGTCCTCATCCGAATCACCACCAGATATTGCCGAGGTGCCGGATATGGTTTCTACTAGCGTCGGAAAAAGGGAATGTGATGAAGATGATGAGATAAAAGTTAAACAGTCGGCTGATTTGAATGACATTTGCAGTAATGTATGCTCTTGATAAATTGTGAAATTGATGGGGCGTTTATATACTGCTCTCCATTAAAAAGGATAATTGAAAATTTACTGAAAACATAGTTAATGTAAAGGATTTATTTGTGAAAGAAAGTGCTAGCTAAAAAAACAAGAGAAGTGATGGTATGATTAGCAAGCGAAATCAATTGATTTTCCATTCTCCTTGCGTTGTTAACATACATCCTTTAACTATTATTAGGATGATGATTATTGATATTAAGATTTCCTTATTTACATTCTGTTAATATTGTCTAGCAAATCAATGGTAGTTTTATATTCTGTATATTCACTATAAGAGATTTCTCGCAATTTATTTACAAAATCTTAACGTTCATTGATCGGTTGATGAAAAAAGGAAATAATCATTAGGTGATGTATATTGTGCACGATATTTTCAGTATATGTTTTTTTGTTATAGAATTTAGTACGAACTAATTTTGATGAATTTGGTCCATCACAAATACATTCGGAAAAGGAACAAAGCAAACAGCAAAGTTCGACTACCAGTGATGGCACACAAAGATCATCAACGAACGAAATCCAGTGTAGCGATGCACTTCACGAAGATTTGGATTGCACTCAGAGTGATGATGATGAAGATGAGGAAGAACAAAGTCCAGTAATTTTCAATGGAGACTTGCGATGCGAACACGGTTTGCAATCTTGTCCATTGTATGAATAGTTCTTCTACATTGTAAAAGCATTGAAGGAAAATCTGATTCTTGATATCCAAAAGATGGATATAGGTGTTCAATAGAGTAACTGCCGTAAAAAAAAATTAAATTTGTTCAAATGTGCGAAGCAACTCTTTTTTTTTTTAAATTCGACATGAATTAGAAGCATTGCAAATAGATATTTATGAAAAATTGGATTTGTTCAATGGCTTCAAAAGTCGTGCTATTTTCCTGTATATCTTTTCCAGGACTTCTGGATTATGAATGTTGGATGACAAACGAACGGCGCATTGTTGTTGACGAAAACGAATGGAAAGAGTTAACTGATGGAATTTTTGAATCGGATCATTTATGGTGTGTGAGTGTCGATGAATTTCCATGTTCTATTTGTAAATCAGGTTATTTGGTGAGTGATTGTTTCAGTTATGAATTGGATCATACTTTTTTAAGCATATTGGTTGGTATTTCGTAGTATATTTAAACTGGTTGTTAAGTCTTTAATTTGGAATTTAAAGGAATTGATAAAATACGTTTAGATCAACTAGAGATTTCTGAACATTAAGTCTATAGCAGGCCGTGCATAAACTCATTGCAATAATTATTGAAAATTAGAGAAGTTTTTTTTTTTTTTTTTTTTAATTAAAATAGTTTCGAGAGACTGAAAATTCATTTCCTTACCAAATTGTAATTAGTATTCGTCTTTGGAACCAAAGGTCGGCATATTTAGAGCAAAGATGTATCCTTCATCTTTGTTTTCAGTACAAAAAAGATGATTGGGAGGAATCTTTACGCCGTATGAAGGAAATACGTTTGGCCATTGGTGAATTGATTCGCACAGCTGTGCGAAGAACAATAGCGATGAAATCATCGGCTCCTCAGATTTATGAACGTGTTATTTGTCGAAATTTTTTAAAAAATATGATTTCACGGTTTAAGTAAGTATTCTACAGATCATCTGTTAGGGAATTATGAAATACGTTTCTTTTTAGTGAAAAGCAACAACACTGTATGATCACATAATTAGAGTAAATAAAAACTGATTTTCAAAGGTGATTTATGGAATTGTTATTTAGGAGCCGCGTACGAAATCCAACTATCCCAACGATTTGTCAAGACTGTATGCTGTGTTCACAGCATAGAAGACCATGTGTATTAATTGATAATACTGAGGGTTTGGTATGTTCCAAATTTCATCTAAAAAAGCATTGATTAGTGCCGAAAAGTGAAATAAATTCGATTATTAATTTAGACAAAACGAATGAAATGTTATTTTTCCTATTTCTAAAAATAATTCCTCATTTAAATTTAATGCTTTTTTTCTAAATAGCATATGAATGAGATGAGATGATTCAGTTTCGCAGAGCAAAAGTGTCATTCAGAAGTACGTGGTGTTTAATTTAACGAACTACAACTTTCATATAGTTTCATGCTAGCAATCAATAGGAAGTTGTCATTTATTCATTTCTGGATGATAAAATGTATTTTTTTTTAAATCAGTTAAAACATTGTTTTTACAGGCTGTTCCACTTACTCTGGAAGAGTGGCAAAAAATTCTAGCAGCTATGCAAATCAGTGACAAGGATGTTATGCTCATTAGTATTGATAACAAAGGTTTTCGCTTTGAATTCACTTTTGAAAGCTGACTTGAAAAGTAAATTTAAATATGTGATAAACATCTACTGGCATTTCTGTTATCTCCATAGTAGGACTGTTAAAAAGTTTTATTATTTATTGTGACGTGTCCATCAAAATTGTCAATCTTACTATATTCCCCAGATGTTCCTTACGATCCTTGAAATTACTCATAATATTCATGACTTACTATGCTATGGATAATTGACAGGTTAGTTTAAAAAAAAAAGTCACCGCAGGTTATTTGATGAATTATTCAGTAATTCATTAAATGAACTTGTTGAACCATATTATCATAATTTGGTTTCCAGTTTTCGTAAGAAAAAAAAAAAGAGATCAATATTTGAGGTGCTTGTGAAATGTTTTGTGATGAGTGTTTTCGACAACAACAGCTGCAAGTTGAACATCAACGTTTCGTTTACGAAAACGGCGCTGAAATTTATGTCAAACTCGTAAGTCATTTGTTTTTCCTTTTTTTTTTTTTATAATTCTCTTGGAAATTGCTCGCTAATTCTGCAATCTCATGATGAACATGACTGAAAAATGCTGAAGTTTTTTTTTTATTATGGGTTCGGATTTGCATAGGTCTTTTTATATTTCATTCCTCATGTCTGCATTTCTGAAAGGAGTGGAAAGACGATTGTTGAAAGTTATTAGTATTTTATTTATCGAAAATATTTTTACAGAAAAGTGATAAAAATGATGAGCCGATAAAGACAGCAAATGGTGATTTGATAACACCATTCAATGCTACTCCGTCGCTGATTCGACCGGAACGGCATGCAACAACAAGGCGTGCAATTGCCAAGTGTTCGATGGTCTTCAAAGTAATTTAATATTTCTATATGAAATCTTCACTTTTTCACCTTTTTCCATCCAGTTGTATTTGCTACAGTTCTATCATTTTTCAGGAAAATTACATTTCGTTTTTGTTCCTTATTAATCTAATGAAGCTATTATTTTACTTGTGATTTTAGAGGAGTTTGAATATAGAAGATAGTATTTCATTCCAGTTGAGGTTTCGTAGTTTGAGTTGTTTTCTTAACCCGTCCTGAAGCTTCCTTGCGATTCTCCTTCTGGAGGACAAAAAAAACGCTTCTGTTCTAACCGTCCAATCATTAAAAAATTAATGAATTTCTGATGATATTCTCTTTCAGATGACGTCTTTGAATACAATCCATCAATTAAAAATAAAAATTTATCAAAAAACGGGTCAACTACCAAACGATCAACTTATTTATATGAAGGAAAGGCTTCTAAATGATTCGGTTTGTTGATTATATTTTAAAATAGAGCACTGATACTGTGATATTGGATTCATTGATTTTTTTTCTTTTTTGTCGTTATCTTTTTCTACGTTCCATTCTTGTTTTGCTGATTTTTTATGTAAGATATTAGAATCTAAGTTACTTATGTTTACATAATATTTTCATATAATTTGTAGGATACTCTGGAAGAAGCTCGAGTTGATCCACAAGAGCTTATTGAGACACCGTTAACGTTAATTGTGCAACAACCTACCGACATCCCGACAGAACCACGACAGTTGGAACGCGGTTTTGCTGATACCGCTTTGTCTCATAGCTGATAATTCTTAATTAATGAGGTAAAATCAAACTAATCTGTGCATCTGCAACGATATTTGCTTTCTAACACTGATATATCTGTATGAGTTCAGACTATTGTTTGTCCCATGACTTGTTATTTCATAGCCGATAACTGTTTTTCTATCCCAGCAAGCTTCACTTACCTAATCTGTTCTGCTTCCAGAAGAACCATAAAAAAACTCTTCCATTTTTTTGATTTTACAAATATGCCAACTATTTTTTTTTTTTTTTTTTTGATTATTTATTATCTAAATTTAAGTTATAGACATTGATAGCTCATATTTGATTATTCAAGTTTGTAAATAACGAAGAATCTATTTCTGTACATATTTTATTCATGTAATTGAGGTCTTTTTTTGTTGAGAATTTCCATCATTTTCATCGTCTTGTAATTATATGCATGCAATTTTAGGCATTGATTTATATAACTTTAATAGTACGGTACCTTACCGTGAAATAGAAGTTTTATCCTTTTTTTAAGATAATATTTTTATTTGAAACATAGCACAAAGTGCTCACAAGTGTGATCTGCAGTAACGAGCATGATGTGATATACTGTTGTAGAAATTACCGGATTATCTTTTATTAATCACATATTAGATATGTAATCAATAATAATCAATCCTGTAGTTTGTGGATTGGAAAGTCAAAGAATTTGATTTATATACAAGCCACTAAATTATTTCGTTCAGTTTATTAATTTTCTAGCATTTAAGAATATCCAGCAAGCTTGTGAAAACATTTTCATTCAGTCAAAGTTATGTCTGCCATTCTTCTAGTTTAATATTACTATTCATCGTGATATATATGTATTCATGATGAACAATTCAATTAGAACAACCAGTACAAGTTTTTTTTTTTGTTCAAAACTATGTGATAATTTAGCGTATATGACATGTAATCGTATAAATACGACATGTAATTTAATTTTGATTGCAATGAATGTCTTTGTATGTATTATATCTAAAAGTTATCGTAGATTTCATATAATTCAAATTTAATAACTGGAAAATTAAAATGTAAGATAAATTTTTGATGAGAAAATTCTCACGTAATTTTTATTGATGTCCAGATAGGTAGATAGATAGGAGAAATTTTCTTATGCAATTTTCAATGATCATTTTCTCAATCGTTATAAAGTTATAAAGCCAATATTTTTATTCTTTTTGCAATCTTATTTGTAAAAAAGAAAAAAAAGTCCTTCTTCAAACCGGTAATATCTAATTTTAATTAACTTATACAATGTAATTATTATATTTGCATTTGATTTTTATGTTTGATTATTTATTCGATCTTTTATCATTTGAGAATTGTAAATAATTATTTATAGCAGTAAATAAATTGTGATTGATTTGTTTCAATGATGTGATATATTTTAATGAGTTTGTTACTATCTCTAATAAAGCTATTTTCTCATTTTCATTGAACATCTTTCCATCAATGCTTGTAAAATTCATATTTCAAAAATATCATTATTTAATTTTTTATTTGTTATTATTATGTTGCATTTTATTTTTATTGAAATATTATTACGCTGAAGTCGTAGCTATTCGGAATTAAGATATTTGTTAATTAAAGATTAAGATATCAAGACTTTTATTCCACCGTGATCATAAAGGGCGATTCATAGAGAGGCTTGATCATCGCACTTGCGAACTTATGCTGATTTGTGTGGTTATCCTTTGGAATCAGCCAACAGCTTAATTTTTGCGTTTGTGGGAATAGTGTTCGCGCTGATCTCCAAGTTAAAGTCCAGTCGCACGTGAAGGTGAATGTCATGCGTGTTAGTTCATCATAGTATTGAAATTATGAAAAAACTTAGGTTAATGTTGTTTTATAAGGATGATGCAAAAAAAAAGGCCTATTGATTAGGAAACTTTTATTCATAAATTTTTTTATCAGCAAATTACTAAGTGAAGTGATTATTCGATTAAACGTATTAAACCACTGGATCAGCATTCTTCTTTAAATAAATATGATGGGATATAGTTATAAAATAAGTAATTAAATAAAATATGTGTAACTTCTAAATGGTATTTAAAGAATCATGTATCGACAACATATCCACAAAACGTTTACCATGATGAGGCGTTTTAAATCGACGAAAGAGAACGAAGATGTTACCTATTATGTACCTCCTAAAAAATTCCGCCCAGCACATTTTCATCCAATGAAACCATTCAAAAATAAACGCGTGGAGCCATTTCCACCAGTTCCAGTAAGTGTTAATTTTGTTTTCAATGCATTTCATTTATGTTCCATAAATTTTACATTCACAAAATGAAATAAATTGTTAATTGTTTTGATCAGTTTTTGTTTCTCAATAATTCTTATTGCTTTTATAGAATGAAGGTGACTCAAGTGGAATGGGGCCACGTCTGTATGATTATCAGGTAATGGGTGAACTTGTACGTAGTTTACCTAGTGCGTCGGAACGTATTAATTTTGTCAATCCATATGAACGTGAATTTACCACACGCGAGAAACGTTTCCATCGGTACATAGTTCATTCATTCTTTCGGTTCCATGGTGAAATGAGTATTAAACTTAATAATTTACTTCTAATATGTTTGATTAAAAAAATTGAACGGAAATTAGTGTCAATTTTACGCTGCAATTTTTTTTAAATTAATGTTATATTACTTTAGTAGATGTTGTATATGAGAGATATTTAGCTATGACATTTAATTATGTTTTCAGGCCATGGCAGGCGCAACTACTGAAAACGCGAAAAGCATGGAGGATACAGCCATTCCCGAACTATTTCGATCCATTAAATTTTTATCAGTATATCACCAAGACAAGATGTATCGAAGGATTAAGCAATTGGTATGATGAGCCTATTCCATTGCTTACGAAAGGTTTTGAGGTAATTTAAAAATTTCATCATCTTGTTTTTTGCAGATGTTTTATACATCAGGTGTCCGTGTTTTTTATCTTTATTTCTTGAATTTCCAGGATCGTTTGAGCGAAATGTTAAAATTGCACTTACAATCGTCAAATGTTGATAGTGAGCAAGAAAGGATTATGAAAATTTTGAGAAGTTTGCTAGATTTGTTGCTTGAAAATATGATTCAAAGCGGCATGTATGCTTGCTTAGCACAGCAGAGGGTTAGTTTTTATTTGCTAAACTGTAGTTGATTCAAAAAGATTCGTAAAATTTACTTAGATTGCTGAGAAATTTTCATGGATCTGGCAAAATAAGCATTGGAATATTGGTTGTTTAGAATTCTTTTTTTCTTAATTTAAATATTAATACATTTGTAATGTAAAAGACTTTATCAACTCATCGTCTCAGATATCTCACGCACCTCGATGCGAATCATTCTGGATTCGCTGTGGATTTGATGCTCTTTATGAAAATATGAATAAACGTAGACATCCAGGTGATAACAGGTAGAAAAAATAAATTTCGTTGCCATTTTTGAGATTTTTTCAGTGAAAAGTGATGAGAAATTTTGAGCAGTGCATTAAAATCAGAAATTTAAATAATTAGAATTTTGGTACAGTGAAGTTATAATGAAATACATACAAATGGAAATTTGAAATATTGGAATTTTAAGAGCAATGCTTGGTGAACTTGCTTTCGTAATGAGGGATGCATTTGCAACGCATTTGCGAACGAAACATCCTTTGAAACCTGTAAGTTTTTAGTAATTTATTAAATTTGGTAGAGTGAATATAGAAAGAAATTTATAGTAATAGGATAAAGTGAGCATAATTTTATTAATCGTCCGGAATTTGGATATAGATATATTACTAATATCATCATTATTCTGTCAATTCTATTGATTAACTACTAATAATTTGCACATTGATTAATTTTGGTATTATTGCATCTTTCAGTTAATGTCACTATGGGATGAGGAAGTTACAAAGCCACTCTTCGATCCGACATTTAATGTTAAAGACGAGTTGATATATTCACCTGCTATGTTTGGGATGTTAGCTGATGCAGATCCATTGTGGCAGTGTCCGGGATATGAGCCGGATTGTGGTAAATTTTTTAGGATATCTATTTTATCGTAATCTTTATAATTTTATAATCTCTTATTGTTATTTGATCATTGCGATAAGAGTTTCCATTTGCTGAAAATTTTATTATAAATGTTTATTAATGTTTCCATACGGAATTTTTTAGCTATTATTGCTTGCTATAACAGAAAAAATAACATAAAGCAGTTTAGATATAATTTTAAATTTTCAGAAAATCTCAGCATTCCATTGAACTCTTCAGGTGAAGAATACAAATATGGTCAGTTAGCATTTAAAGAATTTAGTGTTTTGGATAATCTTTGTAAAAAATGGAAAGTGAAGGGTGAGGAAGAGAAAATAGTTCGCAATGAATGCCTTCGAGCTTCTGCTGTTGTTTCGCTCTTTTCTTGGCTAAATGCTCAAGCTCATGCGTTGGGTATGTATTCCCTTTTGTAGTTTAGTGAAGATTTTTTTGAAAGAAAATTGTTTGCCGTTATTTATTTCTCAGAAGATATTGGTATATCTTATGTTATTCAAGCTTCACTAAAAGCGAAAGCTTTTTAAAACCGTAGTAAGAAATTCATAATAAGCTATCATGAGCGAAATTAATAATCAAAAAATAATTAAGTTATGATGTTTCAGGTTTCACGCAGTACAATGATATTGAATATCCGCTTGTATCACAGTTAGTACTGTCGAATGGAAAACAGTTTTTCTTTGCTATAGCTCAATTGAATACTTTACTTATTAATGTTGATATTGAGGTGTGTTTTTGTGGTTGTTTATTTAAGCTATCTTGATCGCTTCAGCATAATTATATTTAATATGGAAAGATAGATTGAAATATACTATTATCTAAATCAAATTTTTTTCTTTTGGCTCGTCTTGATCTTTCTTATATATATTATTTCTTATTGGTGCCAAGAAGTTTCAGCATACTTTTCTTCTTTTCTATTTTTAGGGAATAATAAATAAACGCTCGAATTTATGCTACGTGGAAGGACCTCTAAATTTATATGATCGATATGATTACAATAAAGGTGCATTTGAATTTGGTGAAGAAAATAGTGCTGAAGTAAGCAATTTTAATCCATATGTGCTCGGTCGATTGATGCAAATGCTTGTGAGGGATATGCCAACAAACAGAGAGATGATGGGTGATTCGGCGGACATGTCAAGATATATTCCTGTAACATTTGATGGTATTCCATAATAATGTTGTTAATTTGCTGAGATTCAGCCAAATAAAAGGGAGGTCCTGACTAACAGAGAAATCCTTAGAGTTGTTATTGAGTGTTCAAGAATTTTCATTTTTTTTTTTTTTTATTAATCTTATGGCATATAACAGTATACTGTGATCATTTTCTTCATTCATTCATTTCAGCTTCCTAAAGTTTTAGTGTCAATGGTTTTGAATTGCACTTTACATAGTTCCAAATAAATAAATTGATTTTTCTCGGGATGTATACAGTATGCATAAATTCCAATGAGTAAAATTAATATATTAATGTATTAAACTATAATAGGCATAAATTTCACAGATATTACAATACTCTAATTCTTCTGCAACTTATTAAAATAAATCAATCCACGCTTTTAATCACTAATTTTGTCTCTTATATTGCTCTTTATTAGTTTGTATTCTAATCACTATGGTATAAATGATGATATATTTATACGTGATCATCAGTATCTTCAAACCAAACTTTGTTTCCGTCACATTTTCTTTGTAACTTCCCTCTCGTTCAAGATGTCAAAACAATTTCAAAATAAGATCAGAATTGTTCTTTCATTTCAATTTCTTCTACTGATTTCAGTCGCTGTTAGAAACTAATATTGGATAAATAAGAGCTGTATATTCTGTCCAAGTAAAACTGCACTTGGAAAGGCAATACCAGATCTTAACTTTGATATTTTCCGAATACTCACTTCAATAAACTTGCTTTACTCAATAATCGTACTTTAGTTAAAACTTCTATTAACACGGCAATAAGGCAGCGACTTACATAAAGGAAGCTTCTGTTATTTTCGCCTTAGAGTTTGCTCTTATTTCAATACAGAATGTTGTTTAAATTATGTCAGTGATGGAAGCATCACCATATTTTCATGGTGGGTAATGTATAGACATAAGAACATAGCGATAGCCTTACGTGCGCAGTATACTAAGATTTGACAAGTGTTCTTTTGAAAATACTATTACATCCTAGTGATCATACACCAGAAAACGCCAGTATAAGTTCGTCATTGTTGAATCCAAAAATGAATAATGAAAGATTTTAATCCTTGTTTGATTCAGTAAGCCCAACTATTGCAGAGTGCTGAGTAGAAGTACGTTGTTCTGGCCGTTTTACTTTGTTTACAAAAACAAATCATCGGTTATTTTGAATGCACGGATGTAAAAATCATTACAAAACATGAAAAACTTAAGTTATTCTCAATGCATCATGATGATATTACAGCCAGCTGACTTCACTTCCTAATAAACCATATGTTTTACTTTGTCGCTTGATTGTCATCTTTATCTTCTTTCTGAAAATCGAAAGAACTCTACATTCTAATAATTATTACTTGGGAGATTGCACAGAAATGTCAGAAAAAGATTTACCTTTTCTCTTGCAGCAGCAGCACTGTTGACTGCGTCACGAACTTCCTGTGAATTTGGATCTACGCCAGGCAGATCCGCCAGAAGTTGACGAAGTAATTCAGGATCACTCATCAGTTGACCAAGTTGATCATCCTCAGTCTATAAAAATGACCAAACGTGGTAGATAGGCTAAATTAATGCAATATTGATTGAGCAGGCTTTCGACTCAATGTATTTAAGAAAGTTTCTCAAAAAATTGGCAGATAAAACTTAGCACTAAGAAAATTATGCTTCAGTAGCTAATGCGAAGAAGGTTAAACACTGAGATGGAAAAATGCAATGTTAAAGCAATATGATCTTAATTAAAGAAACTCAAATGATGTCACTCATCAACCGATTTTATCGCAAAAACTCAGCAATTCCATTTACAATTTCGCTATAATAACTTCATACAACTTTCATTCCAGAATGGACGACTATGATAATTTCCAAACTTAAAATCTAACATGTAAATTTGCAGTTCGTTTAAGATTGCTCTAATAATTTCGCTGACCCTTCAATCTCGAAACCTAACTTTATGCGAAATCATAGCGCAAAATAAGATTAACACAGAATCTTTCACCTTTACTTCCACAGTTGACATGCACAATTGCATACACCGTAGGATATTTCTAATATAAAGAATTTTTCGAGAAAAAAAAATACCATCGAAGCATCCCGTGTAGCAGCTGAATCGTCAATTTCCATCTCTTCAGCAGTTTCACTTTGATCTTGCGGAGTAGTAGCATTTCCCATGGTAGATATTCCAGTTGTTGCTAACTGATCAGACGTGGCCGTATTTAGCGAAGAAGGTGTCCGTAGTGCAGCACAATTGGCAGCATCTGCACCTTCTTGCATCGACATACGTAATGCCCATTCTAATTGCTGTTCCTCAGTCATCGCACCAGGATCCATCGTCATAATGTCATCTTAAAACAAAAATGTAAATGCAAACAATTTGGAGAGGATATTTCAAATTTGTATCCAAAAATTGAAAGAATTCTTTTTTATTTGTTAATATTTAAAACAAGCTACAATTTTCTTCCAACATGTTTACTTTGAAAGTACTTACTTGCAGCAGTATTTGTTGGCTGCGATTCAACATCATCTGTTCCACCACCTCTTTGTCGTTGTCGTTGTTCTTCCAATGAAACGCGAAGTGCCTTAAATTATGCAACTTTGCCAAATGAAAAAAAAAACCTCAAATGTTTTCTTCGCTTCTTTACAAAACTGTTAAGAGAGATTTTGACAGCACCAAAGTTGCTACCAGAATTAATCTAATAGTCCAACTTATATATTCATGAAATGATGCAAATTATAACCAATGCCAAGTCAGGATCATCTTCAGGATCAATTCCAAATTCGAATCCGCCTCCACCCGCAGCTACTACCGGCGCAGTAGTGCCATCTTCACCGCGACATATTGGTGAAGACACTAGTGCTTCTGTAAGTGATGAACTTGCCGGCACGACAACCAAATTTGAACCACTTCCCTCTCTAAACAGAATCGAAAGAAAAACGAAAATACAAATTAAGATTTGAAAGAATTACTGAATGTTATTTAACTAAAAATCAGATTATGATTTTTAATTCAACAATTTACATTCATTTAACAATTAGATGGCTACCAGCAGCCTGTCCTATCAAATTAATCATTTTAGTGCAATAAACAATGTCTGCAGTTATCTCCAAGCATATTTCTCCGAATTCAATGCAGATATTGAAAGCTGAATCATCAGAAAACAAATCTCGTGTTAGCACTCACTTTCCATTTAGCGTTTCGATAAACTGCCCCATAACTTCACTATCAGTTGAATCCGCTTCACCAAAGCATATAACATCTACTTGAACTTTTTCTTTTTTTAACTTTTTTGCAAGTTTTGTAAGCTGTAACGATCAGTTTTTTCAAAGTCAAAATTATTGCCAATTCATTCAATCTTATAAACAACCATGCAAATAACAGAGAAATAGAACTGCAGACAATACTTTTGAAAAAAAAAAAAAGAAAATAGTAGCACAGAGAAAAAAAATAAACCTCTGCAGAATTCAAATGATCAATTGGACTACCAACAAAGACGACAATGCGCATTTTATGATTTCTATTTTGACGATGCTTTAACGCTAAATGTGCCACTTTGATCGCATTGATAAAATTTGATACACCCTACAAATTAAAAAATTTTGCATGGAATTTAATTTTTGAGAAATAAAATTCTTAATATATATCACTAATCGAAAGATATATATATATATATAGGGATTCGTAAATCGTTTATTTTCATGTAGCCCATTAAAAAAGTGCACAATAACAAGATTAGTTCATGACGATTTGATATGTGTTATTTTCCCTGCCTTCAATTACAAGTACCTTCTTTAAACATTATAGGAAAAGAAAAAGCCTTCGCAAATCAATTTTTTGTATAAAACTAGAGCGGTTTAATGGTTAATATAATGAAAAGTTTTCAGGAAACCGATAGCAAGGCCATTTTCGTATTATATTTTGCAGTAATTCTGTGTGATATTAATAATTTTAACGTCACAGATAATCGCAACGACACAGTCACTAACTTTTGGTTCCACTTGATGAAGTTTCATGAACAGTTTCCCGTTTTCCTGCGTCAATGTTGTCAGCACTTCCACAGTACTGCAATTATGTAATTCTCACATTTATTCATTAAACAATCCATGAATTCATGGATGGATTAAAGTAAGAGTTAAATGGTTGACTTTTTTCGAAACATAATCCTATTAGATGAAAATACAATGCAGCAAAATGATTTAAATCTAATCTTATTTAATATTTCAGTATCAGTCTGAGCACGGCAATCAGCAAAGCAACTAATAAAGAACGATACAAATTATGAAGCCAAATCAAATACTTCACTGATATGCTTTTATACAACCATCACTACAGCTTATGATATCATAAAAAGCAAAATTTACTTCCTAACTAGCGACAGATTAGAAAATAATACCTTACCAACCAATCGATGATATTCTGATGACTTCTCAATTGAAATTAATTGTCACAGCAAGTATCACCTATTCCTTACCAGTACTATTTTAAATCTACGACAAACCTATAAAGTACTAAAGACATACTCAGCCATAGCAATTAATCCGACAGCGTTCTCTGGATTCGCACGAAGCTTACATTGTAATACCAGATTCACAGCATCTTGTTGACACTGCAAACGAGTTGGTGCAAAATCACCGTTTCGCATCCATTCCGAATTGTCAACACTGAAAATAATATATCTTCATCTATAACATACTTGTACAAATATCATACAGTCTTTATTTCCTATCATGCAAAGCAAAAATCACAGTTACATTAACTATGCAAAAAATATCATTTCTTCCATATAAGACAAAATAACTCAGTAGTATCAGCATATGATGACCATCAGAATCTGTAGTAGCATCAGCATGTGATGACCATCAGAATCTGTAGTAGCATCAGCATGTGATGACTATCAGAATTTAGAAACAGACATGTATATCTAATGTCAACTCTCCTTCGATATTCAAACATGCTACGAGATATATTCCAGGATAACGGAGAATATACTTTCCATTCTCATTCAATGTAAACTAAAACATCAAAAAAAAAAAAACCTCAATTACAAATTAATAAATAACATAAGGAACAAAAGTATAAAGGCTAAGAAAAGAAATAATGCAAAGAAAAAGCTTTTAACTTACCAAATCATTGTACTCTCCTGAACCATTCTGTAGCACTATTACGATATCTTCAACAATCAATAGCAATCAGTTAATTTAAATGATTAATGGTAAGTTTTTTAAATAAATTATTCGATTTGTTCATTTATTTCTCGCACAGTAAAAAAAATTACTAACTAAAATTCTTTTCCTCGCTATATTACTATCAAGGAATTTTAATTATTCTTTCTTATTTTAACATTTTAAGATTATGTTATTCCTTCTTTAAACATTTATAAGTTTTAGAAAATGATCAAATGTATTTTTTTAGATAATTAATTAACTTGTAATAAACTTCATGCAAAAGAAAATATGTCAGATGAAAGTATATATTACACGTTTTGCATTTATTATTTACACGTAAACTTAAATCATGTATTACGTCTCTGCTTACATAGAACAATATAGCTTATAATATTTGGAAATATACAATCGACCTATGTTAGTAACTGTACACGTAATTTTGTAATCCTAATTCATGCAGTTGTGGTACTTCCAGTAAAACGTGAACTTTAACAACCAGTATTCTATCCTGTATGTCATCGAGAAAGACTGTCACAATCACATTACGATAAATAATAAGTTAGGCTGGACAAAGTTTCATAGTGAGTTTTCACTAATGGCTGCAAGCCATGATATATCGGGACAATGTGGATTTGGTCGTTGAGATGGGAAAGGTTCACATTTTCAGTTGGATACTAAGAGGATGATATCGATAGTATGGGTAAAATGGATTGTTGACGTTTGTGTTGCGTGACCTGAAATGATTGAGGAAACTTCTAGGATGCATTAAATGACTGAATTTAGGATACTGATATTTGTGAAAATTGTTAGGTTTAATAATATTTAATGTGGTCACGTTTGTATGGCCATTATTATCGTTTGATTGATCTGTTTATTATTAAATATTAAAAAATATGAAATAAGATCATTTTATGAAATTTTAATCAAAATATGGCATAATTTAGGAATTGTTAGCTATGATTGTATTCATTATTCTGTAGTATCAGAATTAATTCCGGAAACTTTTATCTTTTTACAATTCGATAAAGAGAGTTTGAATTTGCATGAAAATTTTAATTTGTATGTATGAAAGAAATTTGAAAAAAAAAATATTTAAAGAATTCAATCAGCATAAAATGTTAATAACAGTATTTGGAAATTTAACTAAATGAAAACTTTGAATATTTCAATATTACAGAAGAAATGCTAAATTATTTTATTGCAGTATTGTAAGGCGGGAAAGTATATGTTTTGCTGTAGCACAAGCAGCACAAGAATTCTGGATTTGAGGTTATCATCATGGGTTAGTTTCAGTCTTTTTTTATTCTTTGCTTATTAATTTTTATATTCATTATTAGACATAACGGTGATTATCAAACGTCCCGCACTAGTTCTTATTAGTAGAATTCCCGGTTTTCTTTATCATCGATTGATTCATTGATTAGAAGCCTGCAGTATCCTGTAGTTCTTCAGTGCTTCTATTTAACGCAAATGTGCTATTCTTATGGGCGTAATTTATCGATGTGAAAAAAATAAATAAATAATGCATAAAGATAATATTTATACTTAGGTACTTAGCTTATATTTGAATATGTGTAGGAAATATGTTTCATTTCTTAGCTTTTCAAATATTCTGTCATGGATCTGTTTACGTCTCTTACTTTTGCTTTGGATAATTCTATTCTCACCCAATTGTTTATTTTTTTCACATATTGACACACTATGAAAGTCCAAGTTTCTTACAAAAGAAAGTATGAATTTTGAAAATGAAAGAATGATTTTTCTTCAGTAGATGTTCCGCGAAATTTCCGTTTACTAGAAGAGCTTGAAGATGGACAAAAAGGCAAAGGTGATGGTAATATATCGTGGGGACTCGAAGATGATGATGATATGACATTGACACGTTGGACGGGAATGATTATTGGCCCTCCAAGAGTTGGCTTTTCTTCCTTTTTAAATATATCCTTATGTAGCATTTTTATCTGAAAAAACTTTAATAATTGTTGTTTCTTATTTTGACTGCTGATAGTTGCTTCAAATATAAAGCGATTCAAACGGAGCCATGAAATATTGCGCATGAAAGATTAGTTTGGATTTTTTTTTTCATTCAATGCAATACTTTTTTGAAGATGCTGGGTCAGTAGGATCGTAATTGAGAATTTGTCGAAAGAGCTAGTGACAGTAATTTATTAGGTGGGTCTAAGTAAACGATGCAACGCTTCGTTAATTTACTAATTAGTAAACTGTAGCTTTGCTGCAATTTAGACTCCATTCGAATCCAGAATATACAATTTGCGCATAGAATGTGGTCAAAACTATCCAAAAGAAGCACCAGCTGTACGATTTACAACAAAAATCAACTTGAATGGCGTAAATCAATCTAATGGCATGGTAATTAGTTAATTTTTGCGCAATTATTAGATTTTATATAGTTATCACGCAAAGAGAGCTTAAGCTGCCGAAAAGGAGCAGAAGATGGAAATTTTCTTTCCCAGATATTGAGCTCAGATAAGATTATATCGTCTGAAATTTCCTTTGTTTAACTCGGTTTAGAAATGGCGCTTCTCCCTGAATTTCTCGCTAACATATTCTTTCCTAGTAGCAGCGTTACTTTTTGTTTATTAAAACAGTGTCGACAAGATTGACTTCAGAAACATTACAGACAAATTATTTAATTTAAAAATGCTTAATCACAGGTGGATAGGCGATGCGTTCCGGTTCTTCGTCAGTGGAATAGCACATTTTATATCAAAACCATCCTTGAAGATATACGAAAGACAATGATGACTGCAAAGGAGAATATGAAGTTACCGCAGCCTCCGGAAGGTGCTACATATTAGGATTTCATTTTTTCATATTTTCATATTTTCTAAAATTTCCAAAATTCAGAATGCATCTTTTCGCATTTTTTTTTTGTTAATATTCAATAGTGAATTAAATTTAATGTGTGGTTAATTTTCGTTTTTTTTTTTGCGTGGGAAAAATTGATTTTTACATCGACAATGGAATATTATTTATCAAAACTATTAATAACATCATTTTTTGATTTCTATGTTATTGTTTTTAATTTAATTACAACTTTATATTAGTATGAGTGATGTTCTAATATTCCAACCAATCTCTGTGTTGAATTTCTATTCGCTTCAAATTAACCTATTGCACTTAGTATCTCTACTACTTCATTTTGATTGAAAAATTTTCAGATATATTTTTCGAGTGTTGTCATTAGCGGTGCATGATAGGTCTGTGAATGAACGAAGTTTGCGTGTGTATGTGTATCTTGGATGGTTGAGATTAGATAAAGTTTTATATATTTATTGTCTTTGTCAGGCTTCTAAAGTAGTGCTATCTTTCACTCTTATAAACATCTTTTTCCTAAATTTTAATCATTTCAATAAAATATCGTTGTTTGTGTTTTCATTTCTACTGTTGCGGTATTTCATGGGCACTAAATTTAAATGATGTATTTCCCTATGTTGTTTGACATTTTATAGTGATAAATAATATTGTATTGCAGATTAACTTTCTTGTATGATATTTTCATCTTTGTTACTGATAGGGAATTGATATGTTTTCGGAACATTGGAACAATTGAATGTATCAAAACAAGGGGCTTATGAGATTTTCGGTTTTTTTTTTTTTTTTTTTTTTTTTTTTTTTAATTTTTAAAAAAACTTTTTTTTTTTATGGTTTAT